>CAJVPZ010000588.1:0-18285 GCA_910592135.1 Racocetra fulgida | reverse complement strand
TATTAGCTAAATTAACATTAATAAACAAGAAGCAAAGTATAAAATATTCATTAAACTTAAATAACTTATTTAAATGAATGATCAAAATTATATTTTTGTGAATTCAACACAGAAAAAATTCTTGAAATAAAAGTGAAAGTCAAAAAACAAAAGTCAAAGAAAACATCAAAGTAAAATAAAAATTTAAGTAAAGTCATAGTGAAAGCCAAAATGAAAGTTGAAGATAAAGTCAAAGCAAGGAGAGTCAAAGAGAAAATCAAAGTCAAAATGAAAATTAAAGCGAAGTCAAAGTGAGAATCAAAGTGAAAGTCAAAGTGAAAGTCAAAGCGAGAGTCAAAGCATAAGTTAAAGTCGAAAGCTTTTTTGGGTCTGTGTTGATCAATTAATGGTCAATTGGCACATCAGGCAGGCATTCTTAATAAATGATCAGCAAAAATTTTAGCGTACAGTACGTACAGTATGCACAGTACAGTACGTATAGTACAGTAAATAGCACATCACTAGTAAAGTACCTATTCGCTAAAAAAAATCTGCTGATTTTAGTAGATTTTTTAATTATTAACTACCCTGAATATTAATGCTCGTACGTATGTACATATATATGTCAATCTAGAGGCTGGACTTGAGTCAACTTGCAGCTTAAAATAGCTATAACTTGAATTAACTCTTGAATAATCTTGTAGCTTAAAAAAATATAGTTTAACTCAAATTAACTTGAGTCAAGATTATGTTTTTTAAGCTATGAGTTGACTCGAGTCTAGTTCTCTACCTCATTCATATAATCTTGGCATATGATTGGTTTATTGTCATGTGATTTTAAAGGGCATGCCTATAGGGCATGCCTCAACTCGAGGGCATACCCCTATGAGCATGCCCAAATTTTTAGCCATGCTCTAAACCCTAGTTACAACGCATCTGCGATAAATAATTAAATCCATAAAGTAAATAAAATCAAAGAAAAAAGTAGTTATTTAAAAAATCTTTCAAGTTTTAAATAAATTATGCAAATTTTTTAAATTTATTTTGGCCTAAATTAAGCTCAATTCTGGCCAAATTTACTCCTGGGCATTATTTCAGATTTAAGGTAACAATATATAAACACTTATATAATATTGATTTTTTATACTTTAAATTTTAAATTAATTTAAGCATAGAATATTTAAATTAATGAATAGCTTATCTAGTATTTGATTAATAATATTTTCAAAACTGTAATTAACTAGTAAAGATATTTTACCAATAAATAAATAATTAATTACTTTTATATATATTGGTTAAATTTATTTAAATAAAATAGACTAAATATGATTTATTTTAAAAATTTTTTTTCAAATAAAATTTTTATGACGATTACTATTTGTACACTATGTGTATAAATACACATATATTGTATCTTAAAATTCTGATTATATAATAGCTTTTGGGGCTCTAACAAAAAATATTCCTTGCAAAATTTTATAACCTCCTCTAACTCTAAAGCTACTCTCACCCTAACCTTAAGCTATACTAATTTTTCATTTATAATTTATATATTAAACAAATTCGTAAATCAATAAATTAGTATGTGTGTATATACATCTGGTGTAAATTAAGAAATTTTCAATTTTTTTATATATTAAATTAAAATTATTAAATAGATTTATTTTATATAAAACTCTAAACAATGCCCTATATATTTTGTGCAAAGCCTCTAGCTGTCCCACAAAATTTTTTCCACCCCTTGCAATAATGACCAATCGAATTTCAGGATCAGGCGTAACGTGGAAATCGAGATGAAGCAAAAAAACAAGAATAGTTCTAAATTTTAATTAGGCAACCACCTTCTGTGGTCTAATGAAAAATGTTCCTTGTAAAATTTTACTTGTAAATGTCACATTATCCTAGTCCTAACCCTAACTATAACGCAGTTTTCTTAACTTTAATTTTGCACGTAACTTTTTACTTAGAAAACAAAATACGTTTGTTTTGACTATCACATTACACCTAATCCTGAAATTCGATTTGTCGATATTACAAGAGGTGGAAAAAATTTTGTGGAACAGCTACCTAAAATCTATTTAGTGTCCTAAATGATCATCAATTGTGTAGAACCAATAATTTATCTAAATTTTTAATATTATAAATAAAATACCTCAAGCAAGAAATTTTAATTAGTTGAATAATTGATTCGAATTAACCAATCAGACAAACATCAACCTAAGAACTCTAATTTATATTCTAATTATTCAAATTCAAATATGTTTGTAAACATTGAATCCAAATTTAAACTGTGTTTGAGTCTAATTTAGGTTCGAGTACTGTGGGTTTGAGTTAAATTTGCTGCTTGGTTCAGTTCGAATTTGATGCTTGGTTAGACTTAAACTGAACTTGAGCCAAATATTTGAACTCTAATAAAAATATATATTAAATTTTAAATTTCAAGATTAGATATAATGTAAAATCAAAATAAAACTGTTTTGCAAAAAATTTTCAATAATTCAAAATTTTGATCTTTTACGTTCTAACAAAAAAAATTTCTTGCGAAATTTTAGTATAAGCTATGTTTATTTCCAACCTCATTCTAATTCTAATCTTAATTGCAAGGTTTTATTTTTATTAAAATTTTTGAGTCACTTTACACCTAATCTTAGTTACAAATTAATTAATTCAAATTCTATTAACAAAAGTTAAAATTATATTAATAAATTTTAAATTATATTGATCAAAAAATACAACTCCAAAAAATTAAGTATCTATATAAAAAGGGTGGTGCTCATTTCACTGACAATCACTTCACTGACAGTTCACCCACAATTAATTCACCAACAAGTTTATTTCACCAACATTTAATTCACCAACAGCTCATTTCACAGACAAAGTAATTCTGACTATTGCCATTAAGGTCAGGCTAGAATTAGTGTTAAGTTAGTGTAGTTTATAAAAAAACTTGTTGGTGAAATGAACTTGTCAGTGAATTAATTGTTGGTGAAATGAACTTGTCGATGAATTAATTGTAGGTGAACTAAGATGTTGGTGAAGTGATTGTTGGCGAAATAATATATATCTATATATATATATATATATTTATATATAACTTATAGAGGGAAGAATCTATTCTATTTTTTAGAGCATTAGCATTTGAATTTAAACTAAAATATGAATGCATGTATTAATATTTGTATGGAAACTTATAAGTAGACTATTAAAAATATATACTAGTCAGATGCGTTACCAACATTTGGAATTAATTAAAACACGAGAGATTACTTCGATGTGTAGCTGTAGATCGGTAATGTATTTAGAATTGATTGCCATGAAATGTAACATTATTTTTTGTAAGAATTTGAAAATCTTCCCATCATTTAAAGCATGCTAACCATTTATATAGATTTGAGGAAGATCTTCAAAAGCAATTTTATATTGTATATAATGTAAATATTATATGCATACCATACTTGCAAAATATGTATACTTGCAATATGCATCAGTACTTGCAAAGTACTCTAACAAATTATAGTCTTGGCAAATAATATTCATTTAGGCTTCCAGCATTTTTAAACAATACTGATGTAATTTTATATATTAATTTTTAAATATTTGCAATTTTTATTTTTTTTTAAATCGGATTTTTTACCGGTCAGATAGATTGATAATCACAGATCGTCAAAGGCTGTAGCGAAAGACCAAGTGAAAGACCTTACAAAAAGTATAAAAGAATAAGCTATTAACTATTTATGCTTATATTAAAAATCATACAATAACAGATTAAATTTGATAAAGGTGTAAGTAAGTTGTACATGTACATAATTAATATACATAAATGAATTATTATTATTAATTATTACTGTAACTACATTTAATTAACATCTATAAAAGGGGGTCAGAGCGAATTCAATATATGATCTACATACTGCATAAGTTACATTTTTGATATCTATATAATCTGCTAACCTTAATGCACCAAAAAGGTAACCCTAAACCTTGCTCCACTTTATCCGAGCTGTATAAAAGGAAAAGCATTGATCATTTTTACAAATGATCATTTATACAAGTTTGAAACTTGACATAGATAAATACTGTGCATATACAGTATATGTATCAACATGACCATACATATATATGAATTATTAAATTAATTTATTACTATTTAAGCATCTAAATTACTCCTGCTTAACATTAAATAGCTAATGCATATGGAAAATTAATTTCTAGCCCATGAAGATGCAGCTTCAGGTGAATATCAACCTTGAATATGACAATATCACGATTATCATAATTAATTCATTTAACTAAGCTCAAATCTTTATTAAAAAAAAGAAAGATTGAATAAACTGACAATTTCACAGCAGTAAATAACAAAAGCTAAACTTCATAAAATAATAAGTAAAAAAAAAAAAGAATCAAATGCATTGACAATTTTATAATACTGTAAAGTAAAAAAAAAAATGAACAAATAAATTCATAACAATGATGAGTAAAAAAAAAAAAAAAGAAAAAGAAAAGGAAAAACTTATTTATATATTAATCAAATATATAAAATTTAATACAAATATCAAAATAACTATATACAATATATTTATTCTTCATCACAATCATCATCACTTATGACATGTGTTCAAGTTTAGTATTACATGTCTTTCTTACTTTACATGTACTATGCCCTCTATTTTTGCTTCCCCTTCCATGACCACGAACTCTTTTTGCAAACTTAAAATTATCATCTTTTTCATTTTCATTATCCTCTGTTGCTAACTCATTAGGGTTTTTTTCTTTGTCAGATCTATCCAAGTCCTTATAATGATCTTCAGACATATTTTGATTTACTGGCATTCTATTTCTAACATAAGTAATATTTGCAAGTTCCAAATCATCAATTCCAAGTAAATCTTTAGCAAGTTCATTCACCTTTTTTATCTCAATATATTTTGATGGTCCAACATTAGATGTTGACGTATCTGATTTTTGAATGAATTTCATTTGAACTGATCAGATTCGTTAAATTTGAAGCTTCAAAGCCTTTTTCAGTAATATTATGATGTGCGGCTAAAAGCTTAGAATAAGTTAACTTAGATGATGTTAATGATTCTGAATTGCTTGATCCAGGCAGTTGCATCTTAGTCATTAAATTTGTACCAGTATAATTAATATCTCTTGCATAAACATACAATTCATCTTTAATAATTTCCATCTCACCAACAACAAATAAGGGGAGGGACAGAAATCAGCTGATTTTTTAGGAGGTGGGGGTTTGTGATTCGATCAGGTCCTATATTTTGTAGTTAAATTTAATTGGCTAATTTTTGAATCAGGTGGAGGGTGGAGGGTATAGCCTCTTAGTAACTTGAAATCACCTGATTTCTGTCCCTCCCCTAACATAGATTCTTTCAGTCGAATAGAATTTTTAAAATGTTTAAATCGTGAATTAAGATGTGGATAAGTAATGTTAACTATAAATTACACTCTTAAGGGTAGAGTGTATGTTGATCATTTATCATATGATCTCAGTGGTACAACGGGATTTTATGCATAAATTAAAATACGTCACTAGTAAAAGTTCTCAAAACCATGGTTAAATTTTACCAAAATTTTGTAACATACAAATTAAACCTTCTATTTATAGTAGTAAAACTTTCGGGGGCTATATTATTTTTAAAAAATAGACATACATATGTCGTAAAGTTCCCGGGGATTTCTCAAATTTGCCGGGGTTACACAAAAAAACATAGTAAAAATATTTCTAAAACAGGTAATTACCCAATTAGATTTGTGTTTACTATGTAATTTGTTACACAAAAAAAAGTACCATCGAGATCATATGAAAAATGATCTATGTACACTCTACCCTTAAACAATATAATCATTAACTAAAGTCTTAATAATAGCATTTTCATCATTCTCAATTTTCCAAGGCTTACTTTGAGCAACACCAACTAAAGATATATTTAACGGACAATTAATTGAATTTGATTCTCTATTAATACTAATATGTGTCGAAACTGTAACCATCATCTAATTAAACAAGTATAAATAAATAAATATTGCATAATTTTTATAAGTTCATGATAATGCCTTTAATCTTTTAACATCATGATAATACTCAGGTACTACTTTTCCACTGATAATATAATACTTATTTTTCTCAAATATCCTTTGACTATCTTCATCTCTCTTATCGGAATTAATAGGTACAAACATAACTAATTCAATGTCGTTATCTTTTCTTTCAACAGAGTAAGTACCAATAGCCCACACAATAATGGAACTAATATTTTCTCTTATAGATTGTCGAACTTGATTAATCTTCATGATAGTATTTCCATAACACGGCATATTTTTAGCAATTACTTTTGCAAAGCAAAAAATGAGAATTGAAATTTTCTTAAATTCATCAATTTATTACTTTTCCTCTAATATAAATTATTTAAATTAAAAAAAGAGTTTTTTTTCAATAAAACCTGTTTTTACCAAAACATTTTTCTTATCGTACATAAATACCCCTCATTATGAACTTCTAAATATAACACTACTAATAATGATAATTTTCAAAATTATTAATATTATGCATTAGTAATCAAAATTTTACACACAATTACTATTTTGACTTGCAAAATAGTTAAAAATAGCTTAAAAATAGCTAATTCATGTTATAACTTACAAACCGCATAACTATTACTACATCTTCTATATAGCCAAAATTTGTTATGTGTAATTATTCTTATCCTTTTCTTATTAATAATAAAATATAAAAGAAATCATCAGCTAAAAATAAAATGCAAATATCTTACTAAAAAAAAAGTGAAAATGCAACAACACGTACCAAAGACACATGTCTTCATATGCTATTGCTACGCATAAATAAATATAACTATATCTATTATTTATTTATGCTTCACAATTATACTGCATAGTATAATGCTTAAATTATATGGGCGCATCAAACTAAAACACTGCGCATAGATTTTTTTAAATTTTGAGAAAATCACATTTAAAAATTTCGTGTAACAATAACAATGACAATCTATTATTAGTATAACCTGTTGGATCAACATCAATTAGCCAATCACACAGATGCATTTCTATGACTCTGCAGCAAGGATCGACAATTAGATTTCTGAATTCTAATTTTAGATCATGGCTAATCATATATGAGATTTAAAAAAGAAGGCATTGACAAAAATTTTATTATGTAAATCAACATTTTAAATATCAAATTATCTAAAAGAATGTCTACTTTGTATGACTATATGGTTAATTCATTTTTGCAAAAAATGCCATAAGCCGTGTTTTAGTTTGATGCACCTCATATATTAATGCTATCATAATATCTCTTAGGAAGTAAATATAAAGATAAAAAAATGAGAAAAATAAATTACAGAATTATGCTTATCATGGTGATGATAGGTTTTTTTTGTTCTGGAAGTAGCAAGCTATATGGGCTGACATATACTGTTTGTGATACAATTAGATATTATTTAAATTTTAGAAATAATGATAAGATGATATTTTATATTAAAAATGGTTAAATCTAAATAAATTCAAATTATTTATTGTCTTTCTTAATAATTTTATATTAATTAATTAGGTTCTGATATTTAATTATATTTCAAAGAATTGTATGTTATCTATCTAATAACTTAGACGATTTAAAAATAATTTGTATTCTTGCATTAGGCTAAGATCACAAAATGCATTTGTCAAGCTGAATTTTGACATAAGTATTTATTTTTATTTAACATTAAATTTTGGAGCATAATTAAAATTTTTAATAATGATAATGTCTCTTTGTAGATAGTAATGACTAAAGATAATATTGGCAAAAAATTATAAGAAGCATGCTAAATCAAATCTAAACCTTTGACTAATACATAGACAAATTAAAGAATAAATCAAATAAGTGTTACAGAGCAAAAACATGTAACTGAACATAGTAAATCATTATGTTAGTTACAGGTTTCACTCTGCAGCACTCAAATGATATATTTACACTAATGTCTCAAAGAAAGCATATTTAATCATATGCAAATATAAAGAAGCATATGCAGTTTTAACTAAATTGCTAGAAATTGAATCAGAGAATATATTAGCACTAAAAAATTTAAAATCTTAGAAATTAATCTTGACCCTGATCATAAAAATCATGTAGCCACATCTTTTCACAAAGTACTATAATAAATAGAATTAAAGTGATTATGAAAAATATTAATTTAATATATAAAAATAATAATAATTTTTTTTTTTTAATATTAAGGTGACCACTTTGGGGTTTGGCATATTTTATTGAACTTTGGATCGAATGTCAGGGCAACCACATGAGCTACCCCTGACTTTGTTACATTAACGAGGATACATTCTAGCTATATGTACAACCTTTGGTTGTCTATTTAAGCAGTCTTGTATATATAACCCATATGAACTACACTAGATACTATATCTGTAATCCACTATTACTTGAGTTACCCAATTAAACCCTCTGATTAACTTAGCACTGTTAGGATATTCTCCCCAAAAAGGAACTGCCATGTAAACCCCTTAGGACTTTAAAGTAGATACACACATACTACCATATAGAGGAGTCCTTTATCCTCGTAATAAACCTACCAAAGCAGTCCATGTTCCATACTTGTATTACCTAGATTTTTGGTAACTTACACCTAGGCTGCAACCAAGTACTTGCAGCTTTTTATCTCCACTACCATTACCTACTCTGTGCCCTTACAAAGTTCACTCAAACCTCAGCACACACTTTACAGACTATCAACTATACTTTGATACCAACTATCGGTGCCCTAAACTTCTAATCTAGTTGGCTTGGGAGGAACTAGTGGGCATCTCCTAGTATTCCAAATATATTCTTTTTCTTCTGGCTAATCTGGCAGCCTGGTTGATATAGTGCTTGCCAAACACTCGGTCCTTATTCAATTTGTCTTCGGTGTTCGGTTCCCCAGATAATAATCCTTTATGTAGCACCGTCAAAGATCTGTGCTACCTCTCTACTTGAGACTTTCCAAGCGGGTTTCTGTATCCTCTGATCTCTTAGATTTATTTGGCTGCTTCATCTGAGCTTCATATAACTCATATATTACACTATATTCCATAACTTCCCAATACAAGTTGGTGAGACCAAGGTTACAAGTGCTGACCCGATCGATATGTCATACAGTTTTATTGTAACACATTTCTACAATTTTGAATTTCATCACCAGTGGGATTCAAACTCTTGTTCTGCTACTTGGAGATGTGACAACTTACCAACTACACTAAGTTGCCACACCCTTATAAAAATAATTATTTAATATTATCTATTTTTTCTTCATTTATGATTTCAATTTTGAAGTAAAATAATCTATATTTTGAAGGAATTGGATTATTAGTTCGAATTACAACAGCTTTATAATTATTAGGAACTTTAAAAAAAATTTTTTAACTATACAATATTATAACAATATAATATATTTTTGGAAAATTTCTCTTATATATCTTACTTGTATAATTCACTTTAAATCTACTTAAATCTATGCTAACAAACTGTAATTTATTACTAATATTCTATATAGTTGGTAAAACAAGACCATTGAATGAAGTAATCTTTTCTATTACAACAAATTTCTACTCGGATTTTTTTTATCTAGACAAACAATTTAGTTTAGACAAATTATTGTTAAAAAAGTATAAAACAAATTTATTTACAGAAATATATATCTTCATACATGTTACTCAATATCAACTCATCTTTAATTAGTAGAAAAAATGTATATTTTTTCAAAATCATATATATTGACATATTTTCAAAATAGATAGTAGATACTTAGTTTACCTTCATACAAGAACTATGGAAAAAAGAATAGTTAAGAATGAAAAACAATAAAAAAACAAACAAATAGTTAGTGTTTATCTTAGTAACAGTTCTAGTCTTTTTAAGTTAAGATCTCTGAGATTTTAATAAGTTGCTAGAAATGCATCTAACACTTTCTTTTTTTGAACTGGGATTCCAATACTGTATTAATGTAGTTGTTGAAAAGTGTATTTCCTTATATTTCATATTCTTTGATGAACTTACAAATAAAAATAATATTAGCTAAATTAAAAAAAACATTTCATATTGTTACAAAGTAGATTTTTAGTATAGATTTTATTAAACATTATTTAGTTATTTTTAGTTATTATTATTCAAAATATTTGCATTTTTATATAGTTAAAATATTGGATATATTTATTATATTATTATATATTAGTTTTATATATATTTAAATAGAATATTATATAGTATTAATATAGAAACATTTTGATTGGCTATTGGAAGTGTGGCACAATCACATGACTTCACATGATCTCAGATAATACAAAATTACACAAAAGAATACTTTAGATTACACAAAGAGTTATACAAGAAAATAACACAAGTTTATCTTCTTTCTCTATACAAACACCTTCTTCTTCTGCATAAGTCCTAAATGTTTTAAACACAAAATACTATGTAGCAAAGTCCTCTAATTCCCCACACGAGATGTAAATAAATATAAACATGATGAGTAATGTTTATATGTCCTCTACTTCATCTAGCACAATCACTTTCTTTACCCAACACAATTCCCTACTTCTTCTACACAAGTTCCCCTTCTTCTCCTGCCAAGTGTTACTCATATACTGTGTATCGTGTATTCTCCTTATAGGTAAAAAGATATATAAAGGGTATTTTTTCCCTTCTCTGCCAATTCTATAAATTTCTATACTTCACTTAGACTCTGTTCTCTTTATACCCTTCTTGTAAATATGATATTCCCCCTCTAAGGTCCTACAGATAAGGTTTATCCTGTATTCTTGAATAAAATAAAGTTATTCTATATACTGTTACTATCTCAAACTATTTGCCTCCTGCTGTGTAGTTAAGTGAACAATTACACATCCACACCATGTATATTTGCAAAAGTCAATTACTGCACTGGATGACCTTGTTACTTGGTTATATTTTACTAAGAAGGCTACAACCCTATAACACTATATCAAGGTCCAGTATTGGTTCAGTAGGGATTAGAGGTTGGAACTGGTTTTAATAATTTGGGTTTATCACATGAATTTTGTGATATTTTAGAATTTATTAAATTTTAATTGGATTAAATTCTAAAATATCACAAAATTTATGTGATAAATCTGAATTATTAAAACCGGTTCCAACCTCTAGTAGAGATAATAGTTTTGATCAATAGAGTAGCTTATCTACCATACACTAGTTGAAAATGCATATAACTAGTAGTAGTATGTCTTTTGGTTCAATATACTAAGAGAACAACAGGTATATATATATCTCATTTATCAGTTCCTTTATCCTTCACAAGTGATTTGCAAAGTGTCCTATTAAGACATTTAACCATTCCATTAGTCTGTGGATAATATAATAAAGAGAACTTGTGTTTGATAAGGAACTTTTTACATAGTATTCAGATAGTTTCACTAATAAAGTTTCTTCCTTAGTTAGATAGAATTATCTTGGGAGTTTCATATCTACAGATATTTTCTTCAAAGATAAACTTTACTAAAGTTTCTGCTTCGACGTCTGGTATAACTCAGGCTTCTGGTCATTGGGTCAAATAATCTGTTCCTACTATGATATAGCAATTGTTCTGTTTGGTTATAGATAAGGGACCAACTAAGTTAATACCAATTTGTTCGAAAGCTCGTCTGACTTGTATCAGGTGTAAAGGTTCTTTTCTTCTGTCTTTCTGTCTTTTCTGACATTCTTCATATGTTTATACATATTCTTTAATATCTTAATACATTTGGTCCCAATAGTATTATTTAGCTATTTGTAATACATTGCATCTGTTTCTAAATATTCAGCAGTAGGATGTTTATGCATCATATAGTATAAAGAATTGGTTCTACTTCTGTCCATTTAATAACTCTTAAAGGTTTGTCTAGATCCTTTCTATTATTTATATAAAGTAAGTGGTGTCTAATTTCAAAATAGCGAGCTTGGTTAATTAATTGTTTCTTTTGATTCTTAGTAAAGTCTTTTGAAATAGTATCTGTATTTAGATATTGGTATAATTGATGATACCGGTCTAAATTCATGATAACTTGGGTTCTTTAGTCTGAGTCTGAAGTCGAAAAAGAGCATCAACATTAAAATGGATTCATCCAAGTTTATAGATAATCTCAAAGTTATAAGATTGTAACTTGAGTATCCAGCATCCTAATTTTCCTTTAAGTTCAGCAGTATATAGCCATTTAAGAGCATAGTGGTTGGTAATCAAAATAAACTTAGTAGTTCCAAGATATTTATGAAAATGTTTAATAGCCTATACGATAGCAGCACATTTTAGTTTAGTGACACCATAGTTCATTTTTTCTTTCTTTAGACTTTTACTAGTATAAACTACAGGGTGTTCTTTGTTATGACTATTGAGTTGACTAAGAGTAGCACCAAATCTATAATAAGAAGTATCAGTTGCTAATATAAATATTTTACAGAAATCTGAGTATTGGAGTATAGAGACACTAGTGAGTCTTTGCTTAAGCTTAATAAAAGCTTTATGTTGAACTTTGGTCTACTTATAAGGTTCATCTTTTTGTAGCAGCTGATTCAAGGTTTTTGCAATTGCAGAGAAGTTGCAAATAAATTGTCTATAGTATTCTACTAATTCTAGAAAAGATTATAATTAAGTTATATTCTTAGGAGGTAGAATTTGTTGAACAGCTTCAATTTTCTTTGGGTCTGGAGCAATTTCTTTAGGTGATATGATGTGTTCTAGTAATAGAAACTTTGTATCCAAAAATTACATTTCTCAATGTTCAATCGTAATCTAGCATGTCTAATTCTAATAAAGACTTCACAGAGGTGTTGCAAATATTCATTAAAGGTTTTGGAGAATACAATAGTATTGTCTAAGTATACTACTATGAATCTCTATACAATCTTATCATAAATTCAGTCTATTAATCATTGGAAAGTCGCAGAAGCATTACAAAGTTCAAAGGGCATGACATTGAATTCATAAGTTCTGTAGCGAATAACAAATGCAGTCTTTTCTTGGTCTTTTAGGTGTATAGCTACTTGCCAATATCTACTAGTGAGATCTAGTGTAAAAACTAATGAGATCCAGCAAGAGTATTTAATATTTCGTCAATTCAAGGCAATGGGTAAGCATCTTTCTTAGTTATATTATTTAGCTTTCTGTAGTTTACACAGAAACGTAATTTGCCATTCTTTTTTCATACTAATATAATAGGTGAGATCCATAGGCTATTTGATGATTATATTAGCTTTATTGTCTAGCATTCATTAGATTTCTTTTTTAACAAATGCTTGTTCACTAGGAGGTATCGAATAAGGTCGAAAATTAATAGAAGATATATTTTCGGTATAGATTCGATGATTAATTAGATTAGTTCGTTCTAGTTCATTAATATCTGATGCAAATAGGTCCGCAAATTCTTCTAAGAGTTGTCTGAATCTTCTTCCTTTATCTTCAATATTTACTGAAGTTTCTTTTAAGGTTGCATATTCTTCATAAGAGATAAGAGTATCAATAGCATATACATGTCTAGAAGTTAGAGTAGAGTTATTAATGTCTGTATCTTCAGATAGTTTTTCATATTGCCTATAATTATCTAAAAATTTTGTGATTCTGTAAGGGCAGCAAATTGAGCAGTATGCTGATGAGCATACTGGCTATCTTCTCTCCATAATTGCATAAGTTGTTGGTTGAAATTCTTAAGGGTTTCAATTTTTTGTTGCAGCTGTGTAATAAGCTGACTTTGGTAAGCTACTTGGAGTTGTAGCAATGAGGATAAGGTAATGTCTGGTTCTGGTGTAGTAATAGAGATACTAGAATTTGTTTCTACTATAAAAGTATTAGGTTGAGATTCAGATTTCTCAAGTGTATCAAGGCTAAGAATAGGCTGGTCTGGTTCTTCTTTCAGTATTTATTCTAAGTTAAATATAGGAGGAGATATTGTAGCATAATCAATACAGATTCCATTATGCTAATCAAGTTCATTTTGATGCTTGATATGCAGGCACTCTTTACAAAAGTCAACAGGATGAGTAAAGTTTCGACAAAGGTTAGCAAGGGCTAACTCTTTACAAAAGTCTGGATAGCTAGTGTCGAAGAATTGATCAAAAGTTGTTTGTAACTGGGACTTTTCATCCTTAGTTAGTAGATCTTGTTTAGCATGAAGGATGAGGCTCATTTCATCATTATTCTATAGCTGGTTGTTTTAGTTAGTCATGAGGGGTTTTAATGCTTTGGTCACTCTTTTGTAAATAGATCTTTGCAAGTTAAAAGATACGTATCTGATTCATTTTATATTGGAATCTGGCATTTCTAGAGGAAGTGGTGTAATGTTAAATCTGGGTTTAGAGGTTGTAGTTATAGTTGTAGAAAACATCTTGGCTAGCTTTATATGCGTATATATGTTCAAGGTTTGTGAACTAAAGGGCTTTAGTAATACTTTTGATATTATACATCCTGGATCAGGCATCAGAATGCTGGCAGATTTTGCATGTGACAAGGGTTTCTTGATTTTCACTTTTAGTGTAGAAATAGATACTTTTGGGATCATTTTAATCCAAATCATAATAGAAGTCCACATAGTATATACAGCATACTAATTAGTTATTAAGGACTTTGAGGTGTTCTGATCTTTCTGAGTTCTTCTATCAGCAACAATGATAGGTCTATTTGTTGCTGTGGTAGTAGGCTTTCTAGGCAGCTACTTTATTAGGGTCGCAGCCATATTGGTATATCTTGTTCTGTCTTTATAGAGAACCATAGAAGCAGTCTATAGAGATATGTCTGAATTCATCATATTCGTGATATTTATTATTAGAGCAGCTTCAGTATAGGTAGTTTTGTTTATAGGTTCAGTATGATGTTTGTTATGTGGACTTGTAAAGGGCAATATATAGCAATCTGTCTAATTTCTTTGCAATAGTTGCAGCAGTTAGTAGAATATTCAGCAAATAGGTGAGCAGATAAACCACATTTTTTATATATATGAAAGGAAGTTTGAGCACAACGACGAGGTTGATAAACTGTTTAGTTGTCATGATCATTGTCTGTGTCTGGGTCGAAGTTAATATCAAATGTATAAGCCTCTTTAGAAGTCAGATATTCTTGGTTATATAGATCTAACTCTTCTGAGTTGGTTATGATAAGTTAAGCAGGTAGTGGTTGGTCATTTTTGTAGGTAGTAGGAGTATGATACTTGTGATTCTTTCACTTAAAGGAGTAACAGCTATTTTTCCAGTTGTAACTGGCTTCGACATTCTTGAACCAGTCATTTCCAAGAAGTAAGGTATAGGAAGTTGTAGCAACAACTTTAACAGTAATAGGGATGGTTGCTTCTTTGATCTGAATAGGTAGATCTTAGATAATTCCTAAAGGTTGAGAGGAAGTTCCAGTAGCAGAGATGATAAGACCAGTTGAGGCTTGTTCAATTTTAAGTTCTAGTTCCTGGACTACTTTATGAGCAATCATACTAATAGATGCTCCACTATCTACAATAGTTTGGTAAGGTCTGTTTTTAATTTTAATATTGTATTTGATAGGAGTGGTGGTTGGTTCAGGAGTAATGGCAAGAGATTTCGCTTCTTAACTTAGATAGGCAGAAAGAGCATTTTGGATAGAAGAATTGTCTAGCAGAGTTTTTCATTTCTTTTGGCTCATAGTGAAGAGGGTTTGGAGTTCTGGTCAAGATAGTTGACATTATAATGATAAGGAGAAGGTGAGTGATTGGAGGATTGTCTGAAGTTGTCAGCATAGAATAATAGCTATCTCATTTTTAAAAATAATCTTGATATCAGGAATAACTATCATAGCTTTTGGATATATTTCTATCTCTAGATCTACTTTGTTTGAAAAATCTGGAGTAGTTTTTGTCTCAGCTTCAAGATTAATTATTTCTTTGATTACTGTAACAATCTTGGCTTTTGTCTCATAATCGTGATTGATTTTTCTGCTTAGCACAATATTAAGCAACAAATATCCAGTATGTCTACAATAGTGGCAGGTAGGTGGTTGTCTGATTCTATTAGCAGTAGTAGAGTTTTCAGCATAGTGTACAGAAGTAAGTACAGATTTCTGTTGAGCAAAGTTAATACTAAGTTGAGCTATCTGATCAGTTAGTTGTTTGATAGCATGGTCCGTATCTGTGATAGGTGCGAATATAAGTCAGCTATTTTTCTAATTACAAGCAGCATCTATAGCAGCATTCAGGTTAGCAGAAGCTCTAGCTTGACACTAATGGTATATTTAGGTCTAAGTTCTTGAATAAAGAGCTGAAGGATAAATTCACCAGGGAAAACATTAATAGGGTCTACTCAGACTTTAACTTCTAGAAATGAGTTATATAGGCATCAACTGAGTCTGTTTCTTGTTTGATGTCGAAGAGTTGTTTTTGCTATTTGATTTTCTGACTAGTTGAGCTAAATTTAGTTTTAAAGAAATGGTAGAAGCTTTAGGCTTGTTGACTATTATTTTGAAAGCATTGGGTGCTGGGTTAAGATCTCAGAACCATTCAGCAGCTATTCCTTTCATATAGGCTAGAGCAAAAGCAAATTATTAAGCAACACTCTAGTTATTAGCAATAGTAGCTTGTTCGAACTCTTCTAGTCATTCTACTGAGTCTTGGCTTCCATCACCAGTAAAAAAATTAATTTTAAGAAGGGACTTTTCACCACCTGGCACAAGAGTATTAGCCAGGTCAGTCATAGCTTAAGCAGCATTGTTAAGAGCATTTTCAACTATGTTAACAGAAAGTACTACTGATGGAGATGTTACAGGTGGTTGTGGTGGTGATAAACTAACTTCAGATTGTTCTGGAGGTGGTAATAGGTTTTCTTCAAGTTGTTCTGGTGGTGGTAGATTTGCTTCAGGTAGTGATAAGTTATTATTAAGTTGTTCTTGATGATTTTCTGATAATTCAAAGATTTTGATTAGGGTAAAGATTTCTTGGATAGTACTATCAGAATCAGAATTGTCTTCTTGATTTGAATCTTCTGGAGGTGAAGCTTCTTCTCTTTGTAAAGTATGTTCTTCTATTTGTGCTTCTAGAAGAGGGACAAGGTCTATTTCAATAAATTGTCTTTGAGGTACTTCAAATATATTATAAGAAAAACGTTGAAGAGGTTGATAGTGAGGTTATCTGTTTCGTCTTGGTAAGAGAGTAAACTAGAAGGAGATGAGTTCTTAGAATAATCTATTAGTCTTAGTAGCTAAAACTATAATCTTCATCTGGTTGATGTTGTATAGAGGGTCCTAAGTTTCTAAAGTATCTTTTGTATTGTTCTGGTTCCTCATATCCAAAATTGTAAGCTAGATTGATGTAGTAGTCAAAAACATTTTGGTATTCAAAATCAATAGTAAGTAAGGCAGTGAGGTATGTATATCTGGTAAGTAATGCAAGAGCAATTTCTCTAGGGTTTCCAATATCTTGTTTATATTGGCAACTAAAAATAATATCTCAGATAGAGGTGCAAATAGAGAGTCAGTCTCAGGTTATAGTTAAATGTCCAAAATTTGCAGTAGTTCAGGAGGTATAAGAATAAGCAGAATAGGTGTTGGAATACTAATTCCAAAATCTTCCAAAATTAGATTGATAAAAAGTGCAGGCACTAGTTCTTGATGGTGAGAAGCAAGCTTAACAAGAGAGATCTGGGTTTAAAGTTTGTAAAGTTGTATAAGGAAGAGCAGAGTTTTGAGTATATTCGTGTTCATAGTTTTCAATATATTCATTGTGTAGTTGAGTAACTCTATTAGTTATAGAGTAAAGTCCAAAGCCTAGTCTGTAGGCAAAATAGAAAAGATAATAATAATAATGTTTCTTGGAGTTGGATCCTTATGTCTATACTTTGGCTCATAGGGAATCTTTCAATTGTTTCTCAAGGTTGGATCCTTATGCTTACACTTTGGCTTGTAAAGAATTCTTCAATATCTTAGGATAATATCATCTAAACATCAACTAAAATAAATCAAAGTGGAGTTGTCATCCATAATAATCAAATTCAATTCGAGATAACTATCCTCCAGTAAACAGCTATAATTAAGAGAGGCTGGGATAATATCATCTAGTAATAGTTTTAAAATGTTTTTCACCAAGAGGCACCAAATGTTACAGTACTATGGCCTTCTTAACATCAGTACTATAACAATGACACAGCTATAGGGATTCTTCACAGGTTTATAGCAGTGTCCAACAGGTAAATATAATTTCTGCTTCTTAGAGAAACTATTGTAATATAATCAATTTTATTAGTAGATATTTTATTAGTTAAATTTATATTATTATATTAAATTTTTATTAGTC
>CAJVPZ010000587.1:0-18295 GCA_910592135.1 Racocetra fulgida | reverse complement strand
AAAATTGAATAAGCTTAAAATCGAATAAATTGAAAATTCTAATTATAGCAAATCGATTTATTCTATGATTTACTTGGATGCACGTTATTTCGAGACGCGCATGCGCGTTATTTCGAACCAAATATGGTAATTTTAGGGGGGGCAAATTTCAAATTAACGCCCATGAGCGTTATTTCGCAGGTATACGGTAGCAATAATAGTACAAATTGCTTTCATAGTATACAAATTATGTCATATGTAGTAATAATTGCACAAGTTGTTTTTATAATACTGCATTGTGTAAATTGTAATCAATAAAAAGTTGAACATTAGTAAAATTTCAAAACTCATTGATTTTAAGCTCTACTCGGTATATTTTTCTAGTCATATTATGTACCCAAATACTTGTATAGAGAATAAACTATATAAATACTTCTATATATTTAATAATTTATTATTAAATACCTGAGTCAAGATTAAACATCCAAAATCGTTACAGGTACTGCTCAAGGAGTGTATACATATTACAGAAATACAGTAATTTTTTTTTTTTTTAATCTTCAAAGGAAATACAGTAATTTTATATAACCTAATATATAAATTTATTTAGTAATAATTTATTTTTTAAAAATTATATAAGGATCTTTTATCTATATAAATAATTTTATATTTTTAATATAGTATTAAAAATTTTTAAAATGCCTTGTCAAAAACTTACTGAACCTTGTGCAATTAATAATTATACTAATTTTTTAGAAATGTAACTCAAGATCTTAAAACAAAATCAATAAATATTTTGATTTAGAATATAATTATTTAAAAGTTAATGAAGATCAAATTTGTTTTGAATACTATATGGCTATTGTTAATTTTGTTGCAAATAAAATATCTGAAAATACAAAACCAAAATCTTTTATAGATTTAAATGATATTATTGAAGCTAGTAATACTTTTTTTAATAATTCTAATATATCTAATGATTATTTAAAATTTTATGAAGAAAATCAGTATATAGATTTAGATATTAATAATTTTTCAAATATAAAAATAAAAATTATTAATAATGGTATATTTATAGATCAAACAAATTTTAACAAATTAATTGATAAAATTATTAGTTAAAAACTTCAAGATAATAATTTAATTCAAATATGTAAGTTTATTATTTATTAATTATTATATAATATTAATAATATATTAATTTATTTTATAATTTAATTTTATTTATTTTATAGCACAACAAAATTTATTTTCAAATCAATTACAATTATTAACAAAAGTATTATATAAATATAAAAAACAAAATAATGATTATTTATTAGACCTGAATAATTTTAAACATTTAATTGAAACTGAAGAACCTCAATTAATTAAATTTTTAGATACAATGACAAATGCTTTAGTTCCTGAAAGAAGAACTAAAAAAAATAAAATAAAAGCACAACAAATTATTAGTTAATGTTATTTTTTAGCTAGATTATATAGTCAAAATATAAATAAATATAAAACTAATCTTAGTTTATATTTATTATCTTGTGAATTAAGTACAACTGGAATTAATTTTCTTAATAAAGCTAGAATAACTATAAATTCACAAACATTATATAATTATAAAAAAAAAATTAAAAAAAAACATTCAATTAAAATTAATGAATATTTTGTTTCTTATATAAGTAAATTATAATATTTTTATAATTATTTAATATTAAAAAATTAATAATATATTTATAAATTATATTTAGATAAATAATTATTATTGTTTTAATATTGATAATTTTTATGATATTCATACATTACGACAACCAAATAATACAATACTTTTAATTGCAAATTATTTAGCAACATGTATAACTAAACCTATTAAAAATTAACAATCAGTTTAGTAATTTCAAATAATTATTTATTTTTTAATCCAAAAAATATTAAATCAACTAAAATTATAATTAATTTAACTTCTAAATATAATAGTTGTTTTGATAAAAGCTATAATGAATGTAAAATGGAATAGATATCTTCTAATAATTTTCAAATTAATTATCAAAATCATATAGAATTATTAACTTTACATATATATGATAATGCAATTAAAGAACATAAAGAAGAAAGATCAATAAAAAATATAAAAGTTATTAAAGTTAAAAAATTAATTTACATTCAATGAATGATTATTTAAAAGCTTTTAAAATGATTACAGATATTAATTTATTATTATAATATTTAAAAATAATATAATTCCAATTATTGCAGATTGGCCAGGACAATTATTTATTAGAAAAATAATTATATAATCTAGATTAAATCCAAATTTAATTCCAGATAATGTTAAAAATTTTATTCCAATTTTAGGTTTATTTCAAGTTTTTTTAAATTTTTGAGAACAAGTATTTATTGTTTATTATAGCTTTTTTAAACAATTTTTTCATTTTGTTTTTGAAGACAAAAAAAAATTAGCTAAAAATCAAGACCATGAGAATTAATTTAATTTTAGAATTAATTCATGAAGAATGGAAAGCAATAGCTCATATTATTTTAGCTAAATTTGATAATATATGTAAAGATGTAGAATATCGAATATTATTAAATATTTTAGATAATTTAATACTTGCAACATTAGATATAATATACTATACTTTTTAGATCAGGTTTATTTGTTCAATATATTGAGACTATATTTAGACTATGGACATTTGTATTAAGATGAGAAAAAATTATAACAAAGTACCTTTAATATTTCTTTCTAATTATTTTTATTGGTATAATATAAATTATCTATTAGCTAAAATATTATCTAATCATTTAGTAAATTTTAATGATTATTTTGTAGAAAATATGCATAGTTATCTTTGTACAAATATTAATTCACATAGTACTATTAAAGAAATTAAACAACAAGCATATATATTAGATTATAATCGATATAAAACTCAACTAGATATTTTTAAATCAACAAGATCATATATATATAATTCTAAACAATTAAATTATTTAACAAAAAAAAGTAGTTTATTTTTAATAAAACATTTTCAAAAAATTTATTATTTTTTTTTTTTTAAATATTAAGGTGACTACTTTGGGATCTGGCACGTTTTATTAAACTTTGGATCAAATGTCAAGTCAGCCACAGGGCTACCCCTGACTTTGTTACATTAATGAGGATATATACTAGCCATATGTACAACTTTTAGTTGTCTATTTAAGCAGTCTTGCATATATAACCTATATGAACTACACTAAATGTTGTACTTGAACCCACTATTACTTGAGTTATCTAATTAAATCCTCTAATTAACTTAGCACCGTCAGGATATTCTCTCCAAAGAGAAAACTGCCACTAAGGCCCCTTAGAACTACTTTATCTTCATAGTAAACCTACTAGAGCGGTCCATATCCTATATATGTATCATCTAAATTTTTGGTAACTTAAGTTTAGGCTGCGGCCAAGTACTTGTAGCTTTTTACCTCTGCTATTATTACCTACTTTGTGCCCTTGCAAAGTTTACGCAAACCCTAACATCCACTTTATGGACTATTAACAGTACTTCGATACCAACCATTGGTGCTCCAAACTTCCAATCCAGCTAGTCTGAAAAGGATCAGTGAATGTTCTCTGATATTCCGAATGAATCTTTTTTCTTCCAGCTAATTTGGCAGCCTAGTTGGTGTAGTGCTTGCCAAACACTCAGTCCTTGTTTAGTTTGCTTTTAGTGTCTAGTTCTCTAGATGATAATCCTTTATATAGTGCTATCAAAGATCTGTGCTACCTCTCTACTGAGACTTCTCAAGCAGGCTTTCGTATTCTCTAATCTCTTGGATTTATTTGGCTGCTTCACTCGAGTTTCATATAACTTATACATTACACTACATTCTACAACCTCCTAATACAAGTTGGTGAGACCAAAGTCACTGGTGCTTACTCAATTGATATGTTATACAGTTTTATCATAACGCATTTCTGCAAATTCAAATTTCATCACCAGTAGGATTCGAACTCTTGCCCTGCTACTTGAGAGTGCGACAACTTACTAACTACACTAAGTCGCCACATCCTTTTTTCAAAAAGTTTATTTTAAATTTAATAAGAGTAAACAAATACAAAAAACACAATATTATATAGCTGGATTAGATGAAAATATAGATTTTAAATGTCTTCCAACAGGTTATTTTATATTATGTATACCAACAAAAAATATATATGATAAATGCAAAAAATTATTTAGTAAATTAAATGGCAAAGTATATATTTGCAAATATGTATATCATATAAATTGTTATAAAAATATGCATTTAACATGTAATTATTGTTTGCAATATTATAAAAAAGAAAATTTTCAAACATTAAATCATTTTTAAAAAGATTAGAAAAAACTGATAATGATGAATTAACTAAAAATGATCTAAAAGAAGAAAATTCAAATAAAAATTTAGAAGAAATAGATAATAATTATAATAATAATAGTAATAGTAATAGTGATGATGATAATGTTACTAACAATAATAATAATAATAATATAGATTAAAAACAACTTCAAGAAGTAATAGAATTTATTGAACAATTATAATAATATTTTTAAAATATAGTTAATTTTATTTTTATATTTAAATATATATTTTATTATATATAATATAAAGTAAATTTATTAATAAAATCAAAATATATTATATCATATTCTAAAATAACATATAAAATTAAAATTTATTATTACTACTTTAAAGCTTTATAATTTATCACTAATCTACAATTATATAAAAATCTAATCTAATATAATACTTAAACTTGTGAATATCTGACTTCAATCCTATATCTGATGACAAAATCAAACAAATCTAATAAATATATCAAAGTTTAAAATTATTATCTATAATTACGATTATTGTCACTATTATTCAAACCAGATAAAAACCAAGAAAGAGTCTTTGGATACTTACTATTTACATGAATTTGTGCTAATCAAATTATTTAGATATATATATATACGATGTCTAAATAATTTGGTAAATATGAATTCACATACATGTAAGTGTCCAGAAACTTTTCCAAAGACCAAATATGTATCCAAGCTTATTTCAGGTGATTCAATAGATATCAAAAAAAATATCTACTAGATGAAATAGCTAGATATTTATCAGATTATTTTTTAACAAATCTGAGCACTAATCTAGTAAATTACATATCTAAATATTTAGTAAAATTGATGAAAGTTAGTGTATTTGAATAAAAAATCACTTCACTAAATAAATGTCTAGATATATTATTATTTACTAATTTAACAAATATTTGATTAATGCTTATATATTTATGGCTTTGAAGTTATTATAGCAAAAATATCAACTGAACAAAGACATTTTAATGATCATAAATTTGATTTAAAACTTTCACTAGAAATTTGCAAAGGATCGTATTCTGAATTTGCATCTGAAACTCTCAACTACTATGTTGAATTGGCGAAGCAATGTATAGATTTAGATCTACAAAAACAGCCTAGTGTTAACAATGTTTTTATATAAAATTTGGAATTGAACTGTATATTTTTGTAACTATTATTTACCAAATAATTTGAATTTTTTTTATTATTAAAGATTAGGATAAAAGTTAGATTTGAGACAATTAATCGATCCATAATTTTGAACAAATTATAAGAAACATACATAGCTTGACAGATAAATACCAGATTAATCAGCATTCATTACTATTGCTGATTCTAAACACCTAGAGCCTGGTTTCTCTCAACATTATTTATAATATATATTCCAATGAATATATTCCAATATTCATTGAAAAATTTGCTGAAATTGGATATTAATGCATTTGAACAAGTAAATATTCAGAAATTTATTTTTTTGATCAGGCCAGAGCTCCACCATCATGTACTAATATATTTCTATTAGACTATGATAATAATTAATATGCATAAAATAAAAAAAAACATGAAATAAATTAAACAGAAAATATATCTTACAAAATCATAATAAACAATATTTACATTGTATAAACAATTAACTCCACTAATCCAACCTAATTCTGAAAAATGATTACTTAAATAGTATTAGAGGTCACGTACCATATAGTATATTTTGATTTTCAGATCTAGTTTACTCAAAATATTTGTTAACCAATAGTATTTATTTTATATTATATAAAATTACTATACTTTATTATAAAAATATGTACATATATATTATCAATACAAGTAAAAATATTAATAGTACAAATTGAACTATTAGCATTAGAATATAAATTAATCGAATTTAAACCATAACTGATTTTTGGGTGATGTATACTTGAACTATATAATGCTCAGTTAATGGATCACCTAAAATATGATTAGTAATTTTGTTGTAGTTGATTTAAAATCACTTGTATAATTCATAACTAGTTTATTACCCGTATTTATTTTTAGGCATATGACTAATTAATCTCGTAATTTTCTATATTATAGAAAACCACTTTTTGTGCACTAATAAAAAGTTTTTCTTAAATGATTTTACTATATAATTGACTAAACCCAAATTCTAATATAACAGTAGCCTGATTTGTCATACAGATCATGTGTATAAATTTTTTAATATAGAGTCAATTGACTGACGCACCTAAATTTCATATATAAAATTTAGGCAAATTTTGCTTTCTAGGCTTGTTTAATTATAAAGAAGTTGTCAGTTTAAATTTTAAATATAAGTTCACAAATTCTCTAGCATTTGAAGATTCTTCTTATAAAATCTTAAGGCAATTGGAGATAATGTGAAGAATAATCTAGTCTACAAAGTTGGCCAATTTTTTTATAATTTTTACTACTTGCTTATAAGTAATATATATTGTTTATCCAAAATAGATAATGATAAACATTCAATTATATAAATTTCATTGATGTTTATTCTTTCCTAATTTGGGTAACCAACATACATCACTTATAAGCAAGTAGTAAAAATCATAAAAAAATAGGCCAACTTTGTGAACTAGATTATTCTTCGTATTATCCTCATTTACCTTAAGATTTTATAAGAAGAATCTTCAAATGCTAGAGAATTTGTAAACTTATACTCAAAATTTAAACTGACAACTTCTTTATAATTAAACAAGCCTAGAAAGCAAAATTTGCCTAAATTTTATATATGAAATTTAGGTGTGTTAGTCAATTGACTCCATATTAAAAAATTGATATGTGATATATTGTGCTACTGATAAGGATATATGCAACCCTAAACGAACTTAAAGAATTTTTTCATTGATCACGTGAAGGGTGAATTTTGATGGCGATACTGAGAAAGATCTGGATATGATTGATTAGAACGTGACCAAAAGCCAATTATAGTTAAAGATCATATGTAATGTAATACTAATATTACATAATCAGAAAAATTAAAAACAAACTAAAACTCGCCTATAACTCAAAAACCTGCATAAAAAATCATCTTTAGTGCTCTAATAAAAAGTTTTCCTTGGACAATTTTACTATTAGTCATAGGACATGTCCTGATGGATGCTGTTACTAAAGATCAAATGAGTTGACGTACTAAATTTTATATATAAATTTTTACAAAAAAATCACTAAAATTTAATTTATTCAAAAAATATATATAAACCTTTCTTAAAATTTTAAATATATATTCTTTACTATTTTGTAATCTTTTAGTAAAAGCTTTGTTTCTTAATTAGCAGTAGATTGAAGTTAATCTTCCACTAAAGTTGGACAATTCTTTACTATGTTCTCTAAGTCAAAAGACTGACCCATCTAAAGCAACTATATGATTGGTTAAAATATTTTTTTGAAATTTAAAAAAAATTTTACTAAGCAAAGGTCTCTTATGCTTCTAAATAAAGTTGTAGAGGGGGTTAAAGAATATAGGAAGACTTTCTCATGATTGGTTGATCATATAAATTGAATATCACTTCATGATTGGTCACTTTGCAAATCATGTGAAAACTGTCCAATCAAAATTTTTTATTTGTTATAAGCGATATAATGTAATAAATATTAATTTTATATACTAATGCTAATTAAAAACTACAAATTTATTTGTACGTGTAATAAACGACAACTTAATAATTAGAAGTAGACTAAAATGATTCAATATGATATAATTTAGATAGAAAATTATAATATATATCTATCGTCATATAAACTTACAATAAATGAAAATTTTTCATCAAACGTCGAATGACAGAACTATAATCTTCACAATACATAATACTGTAAAGCTATTTTAAATAAACCACGAATGAATAAAGAATCTATTTATTGCTTAAAAATAATAATAATAATAATCATAAATTTTTTTATTGCGTCCTTAAATAATATCAAAAAAACACTTCTGGACTTGTTAATTTTCAAGATCCCGAAATATAAAACTACTTACCAAGCGTTTCTTTATATATATCTAAGTAAAGCTTCGAAGGTCGTAATCTATATATTAATATCACTATAAAGTTACTACGTATATATTTAAGTTTTTTTTTCTAAATAGTTACAATTTGAGTTAATTAAAAGCTTTAATACATATATTTATTATACATTACTAATTTCCTAGCTTAAAAACTGTTTCTAAGAGAAGTGTACCTAAAGTGAGTGAATCCCAGAGATACACAAGATACTTAAAGCTTCATTTGCGAAGAGTTTTTTGTAGTATTATGAATGATGGTTACATTTTTTTAAAAAAAAAATTACTATGTTAAGGGTAAAAGTACTTTAAACTGTATAAATTCAATTGTATAAAATTGACCAATCACGAGAAAGTCCTCCTATAACTTTAACCCCAAGTATTTTGGGATCCACCAAGCCGATTTTAATGCTCTAACCACCATTAGAACCAGAATAACCTCCTCTACAACTTTATTTAGAAGCAGAAGAAGCCTTTGCTTAGTAAAATTTTCTTAAATTTTTTAAAGATTATTTTAACCAATTATATAATTGCTTTGGGTGAGTCAGTCATTTGACTTAAAGAACATAGTAAAGAATTGTTTAACTTTAGTAAAAGATTTTCTTTAAACTACTAGTAGTTAAGAAACAAAACTTTTAATAAAAGATTATAAAATGATAAAGAATATATATTTAAAATTTAAAGAAAAATTTATATGTATTTTCTTGAATAAATTAAATTTTAATAATTTTTTTGTAAAAATTTACATATAAAATTTAGTGTGTTAACTCATTTGACTTATAAATAACAGCAACTATCAGAACATGTCTTGTAACTATTAATTTGTTTGATGTAAATAAAATCTGGGGTTTGGGCGAACTTTGCAAGAGCACAGAGTAGATAATGGTAGCAGAGGTAAAAAAGCTGCAAGTACTTGGCCACGGTCTAGGCGTAAGTTACCGAAAATCTAGATGATACATGTGTGGGATAAGAACCGCTCTGGTAGGTTTATCACAAGGATAAAGGACCCTCCTATATGGAAGTGTGTGTCTGCTTTAAAGTCCTAAGGGGCCTTCCCAGCAGTCACTCTTTGAGGAGAATATCTGACGGCGCTAAGTTGATCAGAGGGTTTAAATAGATAATCCTCTTAGTTGAGTTATAGGTATAGCATCTAGTGTAGTTCAAACGGTTTACATATGCAAAACTGCTTAAATAGACAACCAAAAGTTGTACATATGGCTAGTTATATCCTCGTTAATGTAACAAAGTCAGGGGTAGCCCATATGGTTGCTTTGACATTCGAATCAAAGTTCAATAAAATGTGCCAAACCCCAAAGTGATCACCTTAACATTAAAAAAATAAAATAAAATAAAATTCGACTAATAAAAATTTCCTAATAAAATATATATAATCTAAATAAATTTAACTAATAAAATTTGCTAATATAATACTATAACCCAAATATCACCAATTTAAAAGTTATATAAAAGCAAAAATTTGGGTAATACTGAAAACATAGTTTAGCTAAATATAATAGTTTTAAGATGCAGAAGTAGTATCAGATATGTGTCTGATCCTTTCTACCAGTGGGCGGTTTAATAGTATTGTCTTTCCAGAGTGGAAGATATCCTGACTGCTAGTGTTAGTTTTGGCTATAACATGCTAGTAGTGCAATTAGAATATATTTAATTACCTATTAGAGTAGCTAAATAAATGTCAAATCGCTGATTGGGTTAATATAGCCTAGTAATAGATTGTAATATAATTCAAAAATTATGCATGTATTTATGAATAAATCTAATAAAGGCTTTACCAGCTTTCCTAGCTAAGTTTTTAAAAAAAAAATATATATTGCATATTATATTAATATACTGTATAATTTTTACAAACTTAATAGATTTTTTTTTTATTTTTTGTCATTCTCTTTGACTTTTTTTTTTGTTTATATTTTTTATTTTTTTTTTATAATTCGGCAATCCTGTCTCTGTTTATTTGATATTAAGCTATTCAAGAATTATACATTTCTATCAATAGCTATTGCTAATTTAACCAAATTAGAGACTTACCCTCAGCTTTCGTCTAGGTGTGATCTGCCTTAGTAGTTCTTGGCCTTTCTCTGGATCCTTAACTCACTAGGGATTTATTTCCCTTTGGTTATTGGCTAATGACTACCCATCTTGTTAGTACTACCTAATTATATTTATATTTTACAATATAATTGCGCTTTGGCCATGGCCAGTACTTGCAAACAATGCAAAGCATCAAATCGCTAATCTTAAAGTAAAATTATTATATTGTGTATTCTTATTCTATAAATTCTAAAAATTGTGCTATTACTTAATTCTTTCTTTGATCTACTATAGTTACCCCAATTCATCTTTTATATTTTATTTTATTTCTTTTTACTGGTAGTCTGCTCTGGCGTTTTAATCTTCTACTTTCTCTCTTCTTTTTGTGTTTCTTCTGGTTTCTAAGCTTCATCTTATTCTTCTTACTCTTGATTGTATTCTTTATATAGATTTTTACCAGAAGTATTTGTCTGCAGCTTTTTTCTTCTTCTAGTTTCTTCAATATTACTTTTGATTCTTTTACTTCTAGATCTTGGTTAATTTGTTCAGATTTTCTTTTTCTCTTTCATCAAAACTTTGTGTTTTCTTTTTTTTTTTACTCCATAGTCTTATATTTCTTCTAATAAGTGCTTTTTAAAATCTTGTATACTTTACTTTACCTTTTGGTCTTTCTAAAAACTCTCTTACTGTTTCCAATATAAAGGTTTTCTTTTTCTTTTTCCAATTCTTGACTGTTTGAAGCTACATTTCTGCTTTCATTTTTCTATTCTATAAGCTTGTTTTTCTTTTGTATAGCTTCTTTTGCAGTTTAAAGTATTTTCTTGATTTCTGGCTACTTTTTTTATACTCCTTCTTGCTATTCTAAATCTGGTATCTTTCTTTTTTCTTTTCTAATTCTTAATTTCTATTGTTCTTCCTGTTGCTACATCTTGTATAGTATTCTCTTCATTTATACTAGTGTTCATTAATGATCTAATTCGTCTGCTCTATTCGTTTAAGATTTCTTTTTTCTTCTTTTTTCAATCTTTAATATTATCTTGTTTATTTTTTAAGTTTACTTGATATATAAACTCTGCTATCTATCTTAGTATTTTCTTTTGTGAGTTTTTGTTTTGTATTTTGATTAAGTTTTCTTTTTCTATTAAGATTAATGCCAGAATTCTTGGTCTTGATTCTTTGGTTAATTTGTCTTAAGTTTCTTTCTCTATGAGATCTTTAATATCCCTTTCTGTGGTTCTTTTTTTTAATATTTCTTTTTTTTCTTTAGCTTCTTTATGTTTTTGTTCTAGCAGCTTTGCTTTCTGTCAAACTTGCATTTTCTTTATTTTTTTTCTAATTTTATTTTTCCTTTTTTCTTTGTGTTGTTTTATTTTCATTAATTTTACTAATTCTCTAAAGCACTGTACTAATAGTCCTAATGTTATTTTATTATGCTGCCTTTGTTAGTACTTTCTTTGCTTATCTAGTCTTTTTATCCATTCTGGTTCTATTCTAGCTTTTGTGACCAATCTTTCTTTATTATATATAAACAGCCTTTTTCTTTCTGCTGCGCATAGGTTTTTTATAGTACTAGTTACTTCGTCTAGTAGGTTCTGTTAGATCAATTTCTAACTATATTGCCTCTTGATATACTATATTATTTCTTTTTTTAAATACAAGTTCTGTATATTTAATTCTTCCTGCTCTATGTTGTCTCAATTCTATATATATTGCTGCTATTCATTTCTCTGCTTGTTTTGCTGTTGTAGGTTTTGTTCTAATATTTTCTATTATTTTTTCTTCATGTAATTAATTTATTGTTACTAGTATATAACCTATGTTTCTGGTATGTAGGTTGTGTGAAATATATGAGCTTTCCAAGTTATATAATAATTTAAATATTTTTTTATTAGTATTTGATATAACAATAATAAATACTATAATTTAATTAATGCTTGCATTAGATGTCATTTTGCCTGAATATAATTGCTACCCTAATAGTAATAAATTTTTGTAATAGTAAGTAAAGGTACAACGATATAGTTTTATATTACACTTGAATTGCCTACAATAAGCAAATATTGACATAAAATGCATATTTAGTTACTATATTGTTGATCAACATCTTATATATGATACGCGAGCTAATCAAACTACTTGTTTATCTTCTATGTTTTATCATACTATAGCTCCTTAATATTTTATAGATATTTGTGTATCTCCTTTGTTTTTGTTTGTCACATATTTTTTAATATGTTTTCTTTGTTTATTTTTCATTATATGTTGTATATCTTGTATAACAGTAACTGATCTACATTACAGAGTCAAGACTAATTCCCAAATAGCTTATAAAGGGCAAAATTATCAAGTTTTTCTACTATATCTTTGCTGCTTCTGCTCTATTTACTCAAATCTTTTAAGAAACTAAGTATTATTTTTAGTTTTCTTGCTTTTTCCTTAGAGTTGCAAGTCTTGTTTCCTATAACCAGTTATGTATTTCTGTTATTTTTTGTCATTATTTTGTTTTTGTATTTTTATATATAGAGGATTAGCAGGGAAAATTTTGTTTTTGCAACTTCTTCAATTTCTATAACAACCTTTTTTATATTTTTAATATTATTAGTTGTTATTATAAAAACATTTTATATTTAAATTCCAATTTTGAACAATAGATTTCAATACAGAAGCAATTGCATATTCAATATATGGGTGTTTTATTTCACAAATAGCCAAAGTGATTTCTTGCAATTCAAAACAAAAATTAATTTATGAATATGTAAATTCAAGATATCCACTATTACTGTAAAAAGTCTATAAGTCTATTATTAATGCATAATAATTCATTAAATTCTTCAATCTATCTTAAAAAATGATCAACATCTAATTGTAAGATATATAGATTTGAGTTTTAATATCCTTATTACAAGATATTTCTAAATGCTGAATTTTCTAAAACAGAAAATGGTTGCAAATCAGATATAAGAAATTCAACCACCATGCTGTCAACTTGCTCTTTATATTCAACATTATCCTTGAATCATTGACGAAGCATTTCATCACTTAATGCTTGGAAGTTATCTAATATTAGTTTTCCAAATTTTGTAACCCCATGTATAATATGAAGATGATAACTAAAATTTCCTGTACTGTCATCAGTTTCAATAATATGATTACATTTTGTACCATCATTTTTTAACACATTGCACTGGCCTTTAGATCTGCGTTTAGCAGGTAAATCCTTAAAATGGACCCATATCCAGCTTCTTTTCCTGGAACCTCTCTTTTTTTTGATCGATTATTATCTATTGAATGTGTAATAACAATATCATCATTTAAGCACTCATAGAAGTTTCGCTTGAGGTTTCATTATATTGTAAAGAATCTTCGCTATCCATTATTATGAATGAGTACAAAAAAATATTATTAAGGTAAATATAAATATATAAGAAAAAGTATAATCGTATAAAATAAAAAGTTTATAATAAATGTCATTTATTATGTCATTATAATGCATCATTATTTTATCGAAGTATCGGATAGTTTAATATCATTTATTTATGTCATTATAACGATAATATATCATTATTATTACATGTATCCGACTATCTGTAACACGTATATACGACGGATTTTTTGATCGGATCCAAGCACTACAATCCACTGTATAAATCACTGGGGTGTACCGTATTTATCCAAAATAACACCCGGGATGTTATTTAGAAACATGTGAGAATTATTTTGGGTAAATACAGAAATACGGTAATGTGAAAACAAGACAAAAAGATGCAAATTTCAAAAACTCACAATTTGCATTCTGACAAAAAAAGAAAGAAAATATCTTGTGAAATTTTACAATGATATGTGTTCTGCCATATCTAAGCTCGTTCAACTCTAAATTTCATCTTTCATTTGTTTTAATCGCATGAAGAACATTTACCTTCGATGATAAGCATCCTTTTTATTTTTATACCTATCACGACACGATAAAACATTATATAATTTACAATATCTAGTCTTCAAGAAGTGTGATAAACTTCTTACTATAAGTGGACTACAAAGGATATTAACCTATTGCAATCGAGATCTATGATTTTTTTTCCTTCTTTTCTTTCTTTGCACGCTTCTTTGCTTTCTTCTTTTCTTTTTTCAATTTTTTGATAAGATAATCTCTCATCGGATCATCTGGATCAAATTTATCAGCAAATTCGTCTTCATCTTCAGAATCTGAATCAGATGATTTTCCATCATCTTTTGACATAATATTTAACGATTAATACTTCGTGAGAATAATAAATAAGTGATCGGACTAAAAATAACACAGCAACCTTTGATCAATTGTGGAGCAGCGTTCATTCCCGTCCTACGACGCCCATCTTTCGTTTCAGCGCTTGCATGGTCTACACGTATAGTACGCCCTAATAGCTAAGGCATATATTTTAATAAATTACGTTCATTAATGATTTAATCTTAATTCTTACCTGAATATTATTCAAATTATCAACGGCTAGAACAGTGCTTCTTTGATCTTCATATTTCAAAAAAGCAAAACCTTTAGACTGGCCCGTATTTTTATCACGAGCTAGCTGTATGTCTAAAATTTCACCATATCTATTAAGAATATTGTGTTAGAAAGCAATTGTAGAGACAAAAGTGAAATAAATAAATATTACCTACTGAGAAAATACTGCTATTAAATCACCTTCCGTCAAGTCAAAAGGCACGTTTGCAACAAATATATAAGGGGAGTCTTTATATTGTGCGTGCCAAGACGCCGACGCAGAAATATTACGTTCTATTTCTTGGGAATTAATGCGTTGGATTTCTTTCGTTATACTAGAGATTGACAAAAAATGCCATAGGATAAATTAATGCATAAGTGCGTAAAAGAAAAAAATTTATTTGAAAAAAAAAACTGACTTCATTTTTTGGCGAAACCGTTGTCATAGCATAGCAACAGGAGTAATTAATAATAATTAATAGTAATTAACTGATGGGGTAATTTAAAATATTTCATAAATTAATAAATTGCCCCAAAATCCATAATCGGCTCCATGGTCTAGTAGTATGATTCTCGCTTTGGGTGCGAGAGGTCGTGGGTTCAATTCCCGCTGGAGCCCCTCCAATTTTTTTTTGATTTTCTGTGTATTTTTTTTTTTCCTATTCAGTAACTTGAGGTCAAGAAATAATTGAATTCCCGGAAAGCATTGTTTGTGTTAATTTGCACAATATTTCCTTAAGTACACCGGTAATGACATTAACAATAATTGTAATTATGCACTGATGAATATCACTATTTGTGTACCTTTAGTGTCGAAAATTTGATACGTATAAAAAAATCCATCAATAGTAACTTCTTACACCGCCACAGCCATTTTTTTTTTCTCTAACGTTGCAAGGCTCTTTATATTTTTCATCTTTATTTAATTTTTTTAATTTCAAGATGAGTAAAGACGACGAATATGATTATCTTTTTAAAGGTATGGACCGTGGGTTTTGTTATTTTGTAAGGAATATGAACAAATATATGTATATGAAAGTTCCCTCATCTTGTTTGTTATTGGGTCAATCGTTATGTATTATTTTCTTGATAACACAGAAAGCCATTGTTTAAAATAGTTATGTTATTTCTACAAATTATCAAACAATGTCATACAGCTTGTATTTCATTGAGCTTTAAAAAAAAAAAAAAGTTCATAGATGGTATCATAGATGGCGCTCTAATATTAGACTAATTTCTTTTTTTTTTTAGTTGTCTTAATTGGTGACTCTGGGGTTGGAAAGTCTAATCTTCTTTCACGTTTCACTCGTAATGAGTTCAATTTGGAGTCCAAATCTACTATCGGTGTCGAATTTGCTACCAGGAGTATTCAAGTAGATAATAAAACTATCAAAGCACAAATTTGGGATACTGGTAATAATTTTAAAATACTATATTAACTCTTTCCTTTTGACCACGATTCTGATAACTAATTATCTCCTAAAAGCTGGTCAAGAGCGTTATAGAGCTATTACAAGCGCGTAAGTAATCTTTATCTGGTTGCGGCAACGCAACGTTTTAAATATAATCTGAATTTTACATTTCTTGATGATTTTCACAGATATTATCGTGGTGCTGTTGGTGCTTTACTTGTTTATGATATTGCCAAACATGTAACATATGAAAATGTCAACCGCTGGTTGAAAGAATTAAGAGATCATGCTGACAGTAATATTGTCATTATGCTTGTTGGAAATAAGAGTGATTTAAGACACTTACGAGCAGTTCCTACTGAAGAAGCCAAACAATTTGCTGGTACGTTTATATTAATTTCCATTAGTGTATATATATTTTTTTAATACTATTATTGTATTAAATATTTTCATACCATATCAATTCTATAAGCGGAAAACAATTTGTCATTTATCGAAACTTCTGCCTTGGATGCTAGTAACGTAGAACTTGCTTTCCAAAACATTCTAACCGGTAATTTTGTGATTTGTTTCGACTTGTTAATTTATTGTTACCTTCATCTCATTATTATTACAATCCATATTTAGAAATATACCGTATTGTATCTAATAAGGCTTTGGAAATTAACAGTGGTGATGTTGCTAGACCAACTGCTGGAGAGACTATTCAAGTTACTCCTTTACCTGATGACAACAACAAGGCAGCTGGAAGGTGCTGTTAGAATTACTTGTCAATTATGTCATTCCTTGTCTAGTTATTCAACCTTTCCATGAATATATAATGTTTTATTCTATCACGTAATTCTTGTAATGTTAGTGTACTATTGATTGATTTAATTAAGGGTTTGTAAGTTTTATACCCTACCTATACTTGTGGTAAACATTACAAGTAAATAGAACATCTCTGGTATTTAAATTGGTTTCTGTATCGGTGAAATTATATATATAAATATTATGCTATAAATGGTTTAAAATTTAAAACATAATTGTTCATAATTTAATCTTTGGTTTAACTGATATAACTACGAGCATCTTAAGTTTGTATTGTCTAATCTTACGGATCTCAGTTAAATATAGGTCATTATGAATAATGTAAATTTTGATCAGTTAAAGTACAAATCCTGTATTTAGTCGTATTCTATCAATCATCTAAGAGTGATATATATCCAAAATTAGGGGTCCGTTAAAGTCAGAGTTCGCCAGGCGACCATCAAAAGTACGGGCACATGATAAGACGCAGCCACTGCATAATTTCTTAGAAAATTGTTGAATGCTCCTTTATTGCTGTGTAACAAAGCAATAGCTGTGGCGATAATTCAGATAACGTGACCGTACTTTTGGTGGTCGCCCTGGCGAACTCTTAAAGTCAGGTTCGTTTACATAATGATCTGCAAATTGCAAAAATTGCATTCTTGATATTTTTATAAATTAATAAAAATAACTGCGTCAAAAAAGCATCAAAATTCCAACCCTAACCGAACCTGGCTTTAACGTTCCCCAAAATTATAACTGGCAGTTTGATCGATTGTTTATTAAATAAACAAGTTTTTAAGTAAACAAACAGATAAAAGCTCAACGTTTTCTTGTATTATTTAAGTAAATATATATACTTTTGAAATATGTACGTATGTATATATAGTAAACAAATGTTATTCGCAATCAATAATTGGTAAATATTTTTTTTGCTTGGATAGAATTTTGTAAAAAAAAAAATTTTTAACCGTAAAACTCATTAAGAATTAGCCAGGGCGGCCCCCCAAAGTATTGGTCACATGATGAACACAGCAGCTGCAGCTAAACTCCAACAATCGTAAATTGCTTATATATTCCAACAATCGTATTTCCTGATTGGTGAAGATTCATCATGTGACAGTACTTTGGGGGCCGCTCGAGGGGAGACAGTTATCGGTTACACAAATTGCAGATCATTCACGAAAATCTCCGAGAAGTGGATAGCCAATCA
>CAJVPZ010000586.1:0-18302 GCA_910592135.1 Racocetra fulgida | reverse complement strand
ATGTTGGTATTGCCTTAAATGGTGGAGAAGAGATGTTGGTGTTGCCTGTGCCTACGAGGACTTACATGTGCAATCATTTTACTAAACCTTCTGTAATGCCGCTGTCACACGTAATGCTTACACTTTATGATTGGATCTCATTCTAGAAATTCCTATTCCAGAACCATACTTGCACTTGAACTTTCCACAGGGCTTCGCATTCAATTTTGGCACTATATAGGTTACAGTAGCAAATTTGAAAATTTGCTACCAGCCCAACTTGAACCGTTGACCTTGTCTGTGGGGGTTTGAGAGCTTAACCAATAAGCTACAGGGCCCAAACTCTAAATAATTTTAAATATAAAATAACTAATTGCTTATTTCTATTTAAAAAAAATTTAAATATTATTAGTTTAATAATTGTTATAATAAAACTAGACCTTGATTATATTTATTTTATATAACAAAGTTTAACTTTCTTGACCTTATTTATATTATTTAAATAATAACCAAAAACCTAAGGTTTGTTAAATTTTTTTAATATTATCTATTTTATATATTCTTTGTTTTTAAATATATATACTAATAGCTTAATTTAAAATACAGTTTATTTATAAAAATTTTTAAATAAAAAAATAAAAATTTTAGCTTTAACAACTTTCTTTAATATTGATAAAAATAAATTTAGTAAAGATGAGTTAATATTAATAGTAATATAAAAAATTTATAGCTTATTTTAAATTTAGATACTAATCTTGAGTTGTTTGCATCAGGAATAACTTAGCTGTATGGTTATAATCTATTAGTAATTTAAATTCATTTTTGGTAACAGTGTTCAATTTTAGTAAATTTTTTAATTTTTTTGATTATTTTATAACTTATACTAAAATGATAGTGATATGTGGCTTGGTAGATTAATTATATAAATGTTATTCAAGGCATCTAGTTAAATTATTATCTTAGCATAATAGATTCAATTTTTAAAAATTATTATAAAAATTATAATTCAAAAAATTTTTGTCAAATTTTTGATTCTTTAGTATACCAACTTTTAATATATATATTTAGCTAAGTAGTTATAAAAATTTTCAATTTTCTTTTAAATTTTCTTTATGTACTTTTAGATCGCTAATGTTGAAATTAAAATTGTTTTAAATTATTTAATAAATAAGATAGCTGCAAAATACTGTCATACTAAAAACTAAAAATATAAACAACAATATTCTAAGAATGGAGTAATATTAAAAATTTAATAAAGTGTATAGTTATATTGCAATTTAAGTAGTTATATGTTCACAAAATTCTGTATTTATTTGATAATATATGCAACATAGTATAGATATGAATGCATATTAGGAATTTTATATGTAGTTTATCACAGAGTATATCTATACTACTAAAATTTTAATGTCTGTCTGTCTGTCTGGAATAAACTAAATTTGATTGGTCAGAATTCATACACTAATTGTAGATCATTTCTGAAATATATAGTTTTAATTTGAAATATGTTACACAGCTGCAGATTATTCATTTTTAGTATAGATTTTTTTTTTGAATTGTTACACGATTGCAGATTGTTCACGGGATTTAAAATTTTCTTTAAATTAAATCTATTTTTTTGATTCTATACGACTAGATTAATGGCCTATATATAAAGCACCTCAACTTATCCAAACTAACATATATTATTTATTAGCCAATATCCAGTTTCTAATTTACTACTTAACACGCATTACATAGCAACTTAACTAATGCATGCATCTACTGTATATTAAAAAAATCTCTACCAGTGACAAATAAGCATGTGGTTTCATACATATATAATAAATCGCATAGTGTATTAATATAAAAAAAATTAATTTAAAGTTTGAATCAAGCACTTGGTTTCTGGGTCCCCGGTTGTGTGTACCTGGCCCTGGTTCTGAGCTTTTACGGTCAAAATAATTAAATGCTTATATAAAAGCACCTTAAACTTTTCATCGCGTTTTACCTGACACAAAGCTCTACTTTTACGGTCATTTAATAATTCTTATTTCAGACTCTATTTGCATAAATACAACCGCACCTCTCATCATCTACAAATAAAAGTTGTTAGCAATATACTTAACGTGCCTGTTTATATTTACCAACAAAACAAATTTTAGGTCTCTAAAATTTTCCTTAGAATGCTACGTAAAGCACGTTATCTTACTGAACAAGAACAAAGGAAAGCTGATGCAGCTCAAAAACAAAACAAAAAAAGCAATGAAAATGAAAGCCAACTTGAAATTAATGTCTGGAAAGTGCGGGAACCCAAGAAACTAAAGAACAGCGTCAGCATAGATGACAACAAGATGTTGCTGCACAGCCCCAACGAAGATCTGAAGAAACTTTTGAAGGTCGTTAGTATAGGAATCAGCATGATGCTTCAACTCATTGTCAACGTCATTCTAATCCTCAGCTATGCAATTTCGCACATAATTTCGCTGAAGAAACACATATTAGTAATATTTCTATTCTACATCAAATTGATATCACAAATAGCATACATTGTAGTTTTGTTCTGCTCTCAAGCTATCCACAGAAAGCCCTGAAATGTGCTGCTCTAATGGAAAGGTAGTGCTTGCGGAGCCTAATATTCCACCATTTTTAGATCATCTCTTCACGAGTCAAGATGAAGTTGCCAAGAACTTTCGTGAAAAAATTTGGCTCTATAACTCTGCTTTCACCTTCGCTTCTATTAGTGTTAAATTTGATCATGAACTTGCTAATGCAAGAAATGGAGTTTATACATTTCGTGCTCAAGGATTATTCTATCACCAGATTGGTTCATTATTGCCTGAATCTTGCACCGAACCACTACGTTATCTTCAAATATATATTTGGGACACTCAATATGAATTGTATCATCGATCAACTGCTATTCCAAATTCGAATCTTAACCTTGATATTATCCAATCGCTCAAGTTTATGCTTGATAAAGTAAACCCCTATGCTAATAGGTTTTATTCTATTTCAAATCACACCCCTGACTTTTCTGTCAATTTATCTATGCAAATTCATACAAACATTCTGGAACTTGATCAAAGAACACATAATACTCCAACTGCTTCTCAAGTGGCTGCAGTTTGGGTTGAAGAAGATATATCCTCTGGTGCGATTCAGAAACGGGACATAATTTTATGCACAAAAATAGACAAATTAGTTCGCATTTCAGAATTCAGTGGATGCTATGATCCTCTTGCTTATCCACTTCTGCTTCCATACGGTGAGCAAGGTTGGAGTCCTTGATGAATTCTATTTAGAGGTGTTTCACTCACACCTGAAGCTACTACTGAAACTACTAATGCTAACGATACTCCATTGGCTGATATAACAAATATTATCGAATATTTTAACAATGATCTTATTGACAACTCTAACGAAAACCCTGATGATGATAATGAAGTTACTGTAACTGACGAAATAGCACTGTAGACGCAACTCAGAAAAGGAAATTCGTAAACGCAATGGAATTTTATGCGTATCAAATTCAAATTAGACTTAACCACACTAATTTGCTTTTGAGAGCGGGTCGATTATTTCAACAATTTATAGTCGATATGTATGTCAAAATCGAAGCAGATCATCTAAATTTTCACCAACAAAATCAAAAAAAAATTAGAAGTGAATTATACAAAGGAATTCAAGACGCAGTTTTACATGGTGATAATAATCCTAACAACGTAGGCCTAGAATAATTCTTCTCGTAACATTCATTGGAGGCCCTCGCGACATGCAACAACGATACCAGGATACTATGGCTTTGTTGTGTCTTGGTAAACCAGACCTATTTATTACGAAAACATGTAATCCAAATTGGCCAGAGATCCAGGCTCTACTGTTATCAGGTCAAAAGACTCAAGATCGACCTGATATAGCACTGTTTTTAAGTAAGTTAATAAATAAAAGCCTACTTACTTTACCTTTTTTAGTGCGAATCTTTTGGGAAAAACTGCAAGAGCTAAAAAAAGATTTATTCAAATGCAGAGTTCTCGGATGTGTTATTGCATATATTTATGTGATCGAATTTCAAAAGCGAGGTCTTCTGCATGCACATATTTTAGTTATACTTCATCCAGAAGATAAACTACGAACTCCTGATGACTTCGACGCTATTGTATACACCGAGATTCCAGATCCTGTGATTAACCCTAAGACGTATGCTACAGTTATTGCCAATATGTTTCACAGTCCCTGTGGAGAGCTCAATCCTAATGCACAATTTATGAAAGTTAATAGCTCTGGATATAAAAGATGCAGTAAGGGTTTTCCTAAACAATTTCAGAACGAAACACTTCAGAGAGACGATTTATACCTATTATACCGATGTAGACAAGATAACCGAAAAGTTGTAGTAAGAGTAGAAAATCAATCAATTGCACTAGATAATCGTTAGATCATTCTATATAATAATTTTCTTAGTGCGAAGTATAACTGCCATATAAATATGGAAATCTGTGCTAGCATTAAAACAGTTAAATATTTGTTTAAATATGTATATAAGGGTCATGATAGAGCAGTAATAGAAGTTGCTGGTCAATACCAAAATCCTGATACACAATTCCAAAGGTCTACAGTCGACAAAATTCAAAACTTTATCGAAGCACGTTGGATCTTAGCACCAGAATCCATCTGGAGAATTTTAGGATTTAATATGAACAGTATGAGCCCAGCTGTTATACAGCTACAATTACATCTTCTAGCGAACAAAAAATTTCCTTTAACGAGGATGCTCACCTTACAGAAGTGATTGAAGATGAATGAAACAAACAAACTTCTCTTACTGAGTATTTCAAAATGAATATCCAAGATCCAGATGCGAGAAACCTGTTATACGCTGAGTTCCCTTTATATTACACTTGGAACAAATCGAAAAAAGTATGGAAAAGACGGAAACGTGGTGGGTGCATCAGAAGAATATATATGGTGCATCCTAATGAAAGTAATACTGTACTACTTTAGTGGTATTGAAAGCTAAATAAGTTAAAAAAATAAATATTTATTAATAATTAAAGCATCAAATAATTAAATTAAATAATTCATTATTTAAAAATGAAAATAAAAAATATAATTTTAAATAAATAAATTCTAAGGTCTCCATTATTACTACATAGGCGAACATTACTATTTGTGTCTATTATTAACAAAGGTTAAAGGAGCAATAGACTTTGATGATCTTAAAACTGTTGATGGTGTTGTATGTACAACCTTCAAAGAAAGTGCTCAGCAAAGAGGTTTTCTAAAAAATGATGATCATCATTGTCAATGTTTGAATAAGGCTAGGGAATTTCAGATGCCTAACCAAATAAGAAATCTTTTTGCAACATTACTCATCTTTGAAGATCTTACAGACTTACGCCAGTTATGGAATGAAAACTTTAGCGCAATGGCTAAAAACTTTGCACTCAGAGGAATACCTGAGAGACAGCACCAAATTCAAGCAGTTCTGCGACACATAAATCAATTTCTGCAAAGGCATTCTAAGACCGTTACTGATTATAACTTACCAGAACTAATGCCAGAACATAATAGTGAAGAATTACCAATGACACTTATTGAAGAATTGTCTTACCAAATTGACCCAGAAGAACTTGCAAAGGCGGATATATTAAATGAAGCACAATGTGCTGTATTTGCTGAAGTAATGGGTCTTATAAGTCGAAATGAAAGTGGTGTGTTGTTCGTTGATGGGGCCTGCCGGAAGTGGAAAAACTTATCTTTATAAGTGCATTATTGCTCATGTTCAGGCTGATAATAAAGTTGTACTTGCGGTAGCTTCTTCTGGTATTGCAGCGTTACTTTTACGTAGAGGTCGCACTGCACATTCTCGATTTAAAATACCAATTTCTACGCTTGACGGGAATGCTACTTGCAACATTGGAAAGGATAGTGAGTTGGCTAAATTATTATATGAAACATCCTTAATTATTTGGAATGAAGTAGCAATGACAAACCGTTATGCCCCTGAAGCTGTTGTCAAAACAATGAGAGACATTTTGAATACTAATCTTCCTTTTGGAGGTAAGATTGTTCTTTTTGGAGGAGATTTTTGACAAGTCTTACCTGTAGTTTGCAAAGGATCTAGAGCACAGATCGTTAAAGCAGCTCTCAACAAATCCTACATTTGGGATAATAATCGAGTTTTCTCATTAACCATTAATATGCGAGTTGAACATGCTACCGATTATTAAGAAAACTATTTGCTGAATACTTACTACGAATAGGCAACGGCATAGAGCCTACTGTAGAAAATGACATGATCCGACTTCACAATAAGATGGTTATCCATTCAAAAGATGAAGAAAATCCTATTGATTTGTTGACAGACGCCATTTAACCTAATCTTACTACCAATACTATTAATAGCTCTTTTATAACAGAAAGAGCAATTTTAACTCCCTTGAATAATGATGTTGATGAAATTAACGAAAAGATAATTTTGACTAAATTTCCTGGAGAACATTACATATCTTATAGCTTTGATTCTGTGCCAGATGATGATTTAAATTTATATCTAATAGAATATCTCAACTCCTTAACCCCTCAAAGCCTTCCCCCACACATGCTCACATTAAAGATCGGGGCCCCCATTATGTTGCTTAGAAATCTCGATCCGAAGAATGGACTTTGCAATGGGACAAGGCTTATCTGTTGGTAATTTCAAACGCAGATTATTGATGCTGAAATAGCAACAGGAAATCATCACGGCAAACTGTATTTATTCCAAAAACTCTACTACTCACATCTGAAAACTCAGGATTACCATTCATATTAAAGTGAAAACAGTTTCCTATATGGCTAGCTTTCGCATTAACTATCAATAAATCTCAAGGGCAGATACTACCACATGTTGGCTTATAACTTCTACAGTTAGTCTTTACTCATGGACAGTTGTATGTAGCTATGTCATGAGTTCATGAAGGGCGTAATCTTAAAGCTTTTGTAAAGAATGGCGCAATTGAAGAAAAAGATGAGACTTACACTCGAAATGTTGTATTCAAGGAAGCTTTAGTAAGATCATAGAATATAATTAAAGACTTTAGTCATAATTAATTAGATTTTATCAACTTTAAATCTAAAAATTGTTTATCTGTTTGAATTATGCTAAATACTATCTTTTATTTTTTCTGCTTATATTTTCACATGAGATTAGTTAAAATTAAATTTTTGGTGCAAGTAAAAAAAATTTTTTTCAATTATTTATTCTTTTTTTTTTATTTAATAATTAAGCATTTAGCATTACATCATACATTATTACATCCAATGTTTAAAATTCAGAAAAAAAAATTTACTTGCACAAATTGAAAATTTTGTTACTAAAGTGTTAAATTTTAATTTTATTAAAAAAATTTCCATCATTGTAAAATTTACATGCACTGTGCAAAACAATTTTAAACACTGATTACATCATTCTAATAAATTTTAGTCATTAGTTATCCTTAAATTATTTCATTGAACCACTTTTTTTTCTTATTTTGAACTATCTGAATCGTTCAAAATGTTTATGCCCAGTATATATTTACGGTTATTTTATTACATTGAACTTGCAACAACTGAAAAAATTGACAATGACCAAATCAATAAGTTATTATATAGGATGTAATGTAATAATTATGATTATTTGTTTAGTTAATGTGCTCATTCTAATTTAAATCATAAAATTAAAAATTAGATGAATATAAGCTTATCCATCTGTTAATTATAACGACCTTTTTCGTTTACAATACTAATGTCATGAAAAAATGTTACAGAACAATTTTATTAAAATTTAAAATTGATAAAAGTAAGTAAAATATTATTATATTAATTGATTTTGCAAAATGAAACTACATTCTCTAAAAATTTATCATTATCGTTACAATTTTGGCAAATATTCTGAACTCGGTGCAACTTTATTTATATGAGTAATGAGTAATAACATTCTGCTTTGAATTCAAAAATAAGATTTGATTTATTATATGTGTTGCACCCTACTAAGCTACTACGACAAATCATAAATTATCGACTTCTACTAAATCAGAAGCGTATTGATTCGAGCATCCATAATTTAATAAGTTGTCTATACTTAATATTTCTAAAATTATGTTCTGTATCTAAAATTTACTGACAAACCATCTTTGCAAATTTATTTAAACTTCGCTTTTAGGCTCCTAATACTGTTCGGAATATTGACACCAAATTTGTAGTGTTTAATAGGTATTATATATGTATTTAATACCTTGGGACTAATGTGAAGATCTAACTTGACGATCTGATAGGCTTTAAATATTAATAATTATTAAGGCAGCCCTTGAATATGTGTCTGGTTAATTTTGACAGGGCGCAGGATTGATTTTACTGTCACGTTATTCTCAGAAAACAAATGTTGTTAAGTTAAAAACTTCGTTTAGAGTTTAGGTTAAGGTTAGGAAGGAGATAAATGCAAAGCGCACGTTTGTGAATTTCTTTATATTACACCTGATCCTGATCATTGATTGGCTGATTGATGTTGGAAAATCATGTGATAGTAAAATCGATTCTACGCTCTGTATCAGGTTGGTGGATAAAACATGCAAAGTTTTTTTCGTTATTTAAAAAAAAAAATTAATAATTAAATATGAACTAATAATTTTAATGAATAAAAATCATGTTTTTTCAGAGGTCTAGAAGTTATTGTTATCTGAATTCATGTCTTTTTTAATTTCAAAAAAGTACATCTTCTTCGTCTTTTTGTTACTTTTACAGTATTATAGTTACTTGACCCGCATGCTTTTTTCATAATGTTTTACATTTTTTTCTTGACAATTCAAAATATTAACAATAATAGTTCTTAATTAAATATGATGCAAAAAAAAATATTGACTTTAAAAGTTTGAATATTTATTCCAAACAGTTGATAAAACTAACTCTTTAAAAGAAAGTTTTTCTTATAGCTTAAACTATATTTGAGCATGCAAAGTAACGCATCCCTAACCTAACTATCAAAAGGGTTTGCTTTTAAATTAAGGTCTTTATATACCTTATTGATATATAAATTATTATGTATTTCTGCTATGAAATTGATCAGTACATGTTCAAGAATGCATTGGTAATAGAGATTTAGCTAATCACCATTAATGCTTCAAGTTAGATCTGTTCTTGCATTGATTTCTTATAACAAATAAATATTGAAATATTGTATAATAGATTATTAGTAATCTGTTGTTTAGTATTCTAGAGTTAAAATTTAAGGTAATTAGATATAAAATTTTTTTAACTATAAATTTTTTTAAGCACAGACATTTGAACGTGCATATAAACTAGTATAATATATTCTTCTGTATGCAGGCAACTTCTGCATATGATTTGATTTACACCTAAATTCAATAAATCTATATTTAATATTTTTCTTATAATCTATTTCACATGATTTTTAGATATAAATATTAGTAGCTCTGGTTTAAATTTTAATATCTATTTATCAGTTTTAATATATAAACTTTATTGCTAATCATAAAAGAAGGATTACATTTTGTAGATATGATGTTAGCACCTATGACCTGATTGATATATAAGTATTTCTCTAATTATTTCAATAAGTGTAGTGATAAATTATTATGTTTAGATATTTTATTATTTATATTAATTTTAATCAATGCAGATAATTACTTATTTAATTTCTATATGTTGATCAATCAAATTATTCAAAGATAAATTAATACTTAATTTGTTTATATTCTATTTTTTTGTATTGATTTAATTGTTATTTCAATCAGTTATTCAAAAATAAGCTGACACTTATTTAATGATACTAAGAAAAAACTAAACTTGGTATATATAAAATTTATATGATTGAAGTCTGGATTTTTCTTTGTATTATTCATATTTTATTTATTTTTATTTAATTTATTTTATTCACATTGATATAGCTTATAATTTATTTATTTTTATTTATTTTCTTTTTATTTATAGTTAATAGTTATTTATTAAAATATTATAATACTGTAATTTTAGTATAGTAAAGTATTTTAAACTAATCATATTCATTTAATTTATATATTAGAAATCAACAAAATAATCTATTTATGCTTATAGATATTTACTATAGAGATAAAAACAACAATTATATAATAGCAAGTTCTTTTACCAGTCATTTTGTCAGACCTGAAAAATTGTGTGTTTGTTTTAGTTTGGAACAAGAGCAATCCAATGCTGTTAAAAGAAATAAAGTTTTATAAGCTAATTATAAACACAAAAAAAGTATAAGTAATTATATTTTAACAAAAACTAAAGAAGACAAAAGCTTATTTAAAAATACTGTTAAGAATAAATTAGATAATAATCAGACAGTTGGCAAGAGTTATAAGCAAGTCCAGATTTTAGTAAGAGCCTTTGCTTTAATGCAAGCAAAATATTTAGAGATCTATACCCTTAATAATATAGCAAACTATTAGAGTTGAAGATGAAATAAAGAGTTTGTTTGTTAGAGCAGACAAAAAAAGATATAAGATAAAAGGGTGTATTTTGGTGAAGAGGGTTATTGTAGCGAATTTGGGTTATTTCGTTTCTAATGATCCAAATTGGTTAATTTTTATACTATTTGAATTATCTCATAGAGACAAATCATATGGTGATTAAATCATCTAATTCTGATCACTGGATCACAAGATATTACTGATTATATGCCATGCCAAAATAATCTTGAGAGAATTATAACGAAATTTTGATACTTCACATAATTACAAATATCTTGTGATCTAGAGATCAGAATTAGATGATCTAACCACTATTTGATTTGTCTCAATGAGTCAAATCAAATGGCACAAAAATTATCTGATTCAGATTATTAAATCATAGGATAGCTTAAATTCGCCACAATACCCCACCTCCTCTAAAATTTTGTTGATATACAACTCTACAAATTGCTTCTTTAAAACAATCTTAATATTAACTAATTTTTTATAAAAACAATTCTAAATAAATATACAATTTAAATAAAAATAAAAAAATATTTTTATAATATAAATAAAAAAAATTTTATTCTAATTTTTTCAACTTCGCCAAAATACCTTATATGTTAATTGTTGAATAACCTGAAGATATACAATAGCTATCTAGCCTGAAGATTGTTATTAATAATAAACCTATATATAGATATCTTGACAATTAATTAGTATAAAAATTAGATAAACAAATGTATTCAAAAATAGTCAGAAATTTTGTTTTTAGAAAATTGTAAAACTAGAAACAGAAGCCTTTTTTTGTATAGCCTTTAAAGTTTTGCAAATTTGTTAAAGAGTTTCTAGGTTTTAGTATTTATAAATAGTTATATAGCACTAGTGACAATGAGGTTAGGCAAAATACTAGTAGCAAAAAAGTTTACAAATACTTGTAACAAGTTTGTTTAGAAAACAATAATTAAATCTATAAGATAAGGTGAGTACTTTCAGTACTAAACCCAGCAGATATTTGAATTCAGGTCTTTGACTTCTCAGATTGGCAAGTCAGAGACAGGTAAAAAAATAAAATATATTATATGTATTTCTTCTACACTTGATACAGAAAGTTCTCTACTATATAAAAAGTTGTAAAGCAAGGACTATAATTGTAATCTCAGAATAGTTATTAGCTGAATAGTTGCTGCTGCTTCTAAAGCTAAATTGAAAAATATTGATTTTATTAAATATAAAAAATATATTTGTGCTTAGCCTATTTGGTTTTGTAGAACCTTGGAGAAACCCACAGTGAAAATTTCTGGCTGTTTATATTTATCTATAAAGAAATTATTAGAGAAGATAAAACAATTAGCAAAAAATATAATATCTTTCTTCTACAAAGCTAAATATGAGAAGTATTAGAACCTTTATAAGAAATTTTTGAGAAATTTGGTCTAAATATAGAAAATATACTTGAAGTATATATTTTAGTATTCATTATATAGTTAGATATATATAATAGGTCTGAAGTTATAAACTTTTAAAATCCTATAAGTAATTGTAAATAATCAGCATTTGAAAAAAAAGTAGATTTTAAAAAGTCATTAGCTATAACACAAGTACTAAGAGTGATAAGAAAAAAAGCATCAAAGAATAAACACCAGATTAGTTATATAATCTATTACTAATAATAGCATTAAGATATTATGTGAACATGCTATATACAGAGATAATATATTAATATACAAAAGAAACATAGCCTTAGTCATACTTGAATTAAGGACAATAAGAAGAACAGAAAATTAAAAAACCTAAATTTAAAGAATATAAAATAAAATAATAATAAAATCTTGTAGATTCTGATCTGTAAGTTAAAAACAGACCATTTTAAGAATAACAGATTTATTTCTATTAAAAATATGAAATTAAAATATTATTTAGTAATGCTATTAAACAATATTTAGAAATTTAACCAAAAACAATTACAAAGACACTACTATTTTATTAAAGCAAAAAAAGCTCTCAGCCTCAGCAATTAGTTCAATAGTAAAATGGTTTACTAAACATATAGGCTTAAAAGACAAATTTTTAATATACTCATTGCAAGTTAATAAAGCTACAGCAGCAATAACAGCAGATATAAACCTCATTTAAATTTGAACAATTGGAGGTTAAGCTCAAAAGCTGCTATATTATATCTAAAGACTATATTAACTGAATTGCTGGAATCTCTAGAAAAATAGTTTTAAAAAAAAGAATAAAAAGAATAAAATTAGAACAGTATCTACTATTAGAAGCTAGAATATCTAAAAAAAAAAAAAAAAAAAAAAAAAAACAAAGCAGTATATAATATAAAGTTAGAAGTGAGATGTGAAGTAAAAAAAAAAAGAAATGAGAAAAGAAAGGAAAAGAAAGTGGTATCTATTTAAAGTTAGAACAAAAAAAAGAAAGAAATTAATAATATATAGTGATAATAAAGAATAACTAGGAACTGGAAACTAGTATAAGTCCAAAGCCTTTAACAGCACTCAATTAATAGCCTTTATCTCTGAAAAATCTGGTCATATATATTTACAGAACAAAATTTTTCAGGGTATTACAAATGGAAAATGCTGAAACTATATTTTTGATATTATTATTATAGATGTATCAAAATCATAAATTCAGTCATTAAAGCATATAAATATATAAGTTCTTCACTTTGCTCTAGACAATAATATTAGTCAATTAAATTAGTACTAGTAACACTGTTAGAATTTTTTAGCTAAAATCATGTGGAATAGTATCTATTCTTGAGCTGAAACCTCTATATTCTGATTATCTATTTAATATTTTGGTTTGATTATTATTTTTTTTTTAAATATTAAGGTGACTACTCACAGGTCTGGCACAGTTTATTGAACTTTTAGATCAATACCAGCACAGAACATGGATTATACCTGATCTTGTTACATTAACAAGAGTATATTTTAGCTATATCTGTGTCTTTTGAGTTACTAATTTAAGTAGTTTATCTATTACTAGATTTTATACTAGATACTGTACCTGCAATCCACTATTATTTGAATTACTAAATTAAACTCTCTGATCAACTTCATGCTATCAGATATCTTGTCTAAAGAGGAACCTGCTGCTAAGGCCTTTTAAGTCTTTAAAGCAGACACACACTTTCATATAGGAGCCTTTGATCTTCTAGTAAACCTACTAGAGCAGTTCATGTTTCACACATATATCATCTAGGTTTTCAGTAACTTATACTGAGTCTAGAACAAGTACTTGTAAGCCGAAGCTGCTACTATTACCTACTTTGTGCCTTTGCAAAGTTTGCTCAAATCCTGGTACATACTTAACAATTCATACTTCCAGTTTCTCAAACTAAGCCCTACTTCTAGTTCCTCAATCACCTAATCCAGATAACCCGAAAAAGCTGTGACTTGTTCTGATACTTATAATTGTTTCTTTTCTTTCAGTTACTTGTCTAACAGCCTGGTTGGTGAAGTGCTTTGCTAAACACTTCAGTCCTACTTAGTTTCACTTTTTTTGCTGTTCAGTTCCCTCTTTTTAAATTATTAAATAATATCATTGAAGATCTGTGCTACATCTCTGTTCAGGTCTTGCCAAGCAGGCTTCCGTATTCCAATCTACTAGTTTTTCTTAGCAGCTTAACTATTATGCAACTCATGCATTACATGGTATTTCTACTGCCTCCCAATATAACAGTACTGATATAACTCTATTATAGGTGCTAACCCAAATAAGATACAGTTTTCCAAATGCATTTCAATTTGAATTTTGTCAACAGTAAGATTTGAACTCTTGTCTTGCTGCTTGGGGGTACAACAACTTATCAACTACACTAAGTCAGCACTCCATTTTGGTCTGTTTATTCTTACTATATATAGTATATAACAGGTTATTTGTTTTATATGATGCAATTATCCTTTACTATTTTTACTATGCTGTGTTGCAGTTATGCAGTGATTGCTATAAAAAAATTTTTTTTAATACCTACAAGAAAAAATTTTTATTCCTGCTATTTTTATATACTATACTATAATACTATCTATATACTGTATTATACTATACTATACTAGAAAAAAATAAAAAAATACAAATTGTTTGAAAACACTTAAATTCTAGTAACGAAAGTATTTTTTTGATATTTATATACCCACTTCTATCTATAGTCATGCTTTTACTTTTCAAATTTTTTTAAATTTTATCTCTTTTTTCTTCTAATTTTTTGCCATTATGATGAATTAATAATGACTGATCATCAAAAAACATGATGAAATGTAAAAAAAACTACAGCAAAATAATAATAAACCCAGCCTTTGCATCTCTGATTAATTAAAATTTACATAATTTGTCATATTATTTGTATAGTAGAGATCAATTTCATGCTTTACTACATTCTAAAAATATGCACTATATTTATTTAACAATAGTAATTTAGATTCAAATCAGAATATATTAGATGCGTAACATCCAGTAACTACTTTATTTGTTGATTGTCTAAAGCCATGTGTCTATATAACTTTTATAAATAAATCAACTAACCGGAATTGTGAAATTTTGTTTACACAAATTAGGTTGAAGAAGTTAAAAATAAAGAAAATGCAAAAAACAGAAAACAGCAGTTTTAATCTATCTTGTGACACTAATTAAAAATATCAAGAAGAAAATTTTATCTACATCTCTCTTCTTATATCAATACTAAACTAACTCTAATCCTAACTTTGATTTTAATTAAAATGATTAAAACATCAAAATTATATAGGTATATAGCTTTAGCCATCCTCTTTATTTGGCAGGTGATAAGTTTAACTATCTGTAATTCTACAACTCTATAGAATATAGTATAATCATTTCATATAACAAAGTAAAGCTTTAAATCTAATTTACTAGCATTGGCTCAAAGAGGTCCAAATTGATGCATCAAATTCAAGACAGAACATCTAACAAAGAAAAGAAAATGCTTAGAATCTAATGCACTAGCTTTAACCCCAAAGGAGCCCAAATTGGTATATCAAATTCAATAAGAACAGCTAACAATGAAAAGAAAATGCTTTAAATCTAATTCATTAATCTTGGCACCAAAGGTCCCAAATTTATATACAGTCAAACCCCTCTATAGTCACCTCCTCTATAGTCACAAAATTGGTATAATTACTATTTTATTTTTACCAATTATTTATAGCTATATAGAAAATACCTCTATATTAGTCACACCTCTTTATAATCACAGTATTTTGTATCCCAAAGGTGTGATTATAGAGGGGTTTGACTGTATTTAATTCAAGACAGAACATCTAACTATAGAAAGAAATATTTAAAATCTAATGCATCAGCTTTAGCCTTAGAAGGACCCAAATTGATGCATCAAATTCAAGACAGAACATCTAACAACAAAAAAGAAATACTTTGATTCTAATACACCAGCTTTGGCTCCAAAGGACCCAATTTAGTACATTAAATTCAAGACAAACAAAAAGAAAATGCTTTAAATCTAATACACCAGCTTTAGCCATAGAGGTGCCCAAATTAGCACATTAAATTCAAGACAGAACATCTAATAATAAAAAGGAAATAATTACATCTAATTCACTAGTTTTGGTCTTGTAAAAGCCCAAATTGATACATAAAATTAAATAGTAGAAAAAACTTAAAAAAAATCTTCTTTTTGAAAAATCTATTATTTTTTAGTATATTATAGATGGTGAAGCTGCTCGCATAATTATGTCTTAGTTATTTATATAATTTTTGGCTAGAATTAACTTTTAACTAGTTTATTCCAAAAATAAAATTTTTAAAAAAATAGTAAGCAATGATAAAATTATTCTAGAAACATTTTACAATGAATAGGCAGCTGTGATTTTATTAGTAAAATTTTAAGTAACTTGGATCTAAATCTTAATCTGCTATAATAATTTTGGTATAATAGTTAGTTCTAATTCAAAGTAGTATATATGTAGATTAAAACTTTTATTATAATGTCTATATGCTGTGATCATTACAACTAATTTATAAAATTATTAAAGAGCAGCACAATATTATTACTATATTCAATTACTATATTTTCCTCTTAATGTTTATTTATCATGACTATAGATACTGTAATCAAAATTATTGCAGAAAACCTTAATCCTTTATTTTCACATAATTGTCCTATAAGCAATATAATTAATATTATAGTTAAATAAATTTATCAAATTGAGGGTGTAGTAACTTAGTGAAGTTGGCAAGTTGTTACACTTTCAAGCAGCAGGACTAAAGTTCAAATCCCATTATGATAAAAATTCGAATTTATAGAAAATGCCTTTGAAAGACTGTATCCTATTGGGTTATAGAATCTGTAATGAGGATCGCACCAGCTTGTACTAGGAGGTAATAAAATATATAGTGTGATGTATAAGTTATACAAAAACCAAGTTAGCTACTGAATAAATCTAACAAATTTGCAGGATACAGAAGCCTGCTTAACAAGACCTGAGTACAGAGGTAGCACAGATCTTCAATAGTTACTATATAAAGAATAATCAACTAGATACCAGAAAACTGGACAGAACTGAGGTGTTTGTCAAGGCACTATACCAACCAGGCTACCAGATAACCAGAGAAAAGGTTCCACCCTTCTGGGCCATAGAATTGAAAGTTTAGATTTTCAGAGATATAGAAGAGAGTTTAAAATATAGATACCAGAGTTTGGATAAACTCTACAAGGGCAGTAGTAGATAATTGTAGCGGCCTCAGCTTGCAAGTACTTGTTCTCAGACTCAGTATAAGTTACTGAAAAGGCCTAGTTTAGAAATGTGTGGGACATAGAAAGATTAGAGAAGTATATACTACACCCTTTCTAAAGTAATCCAGTAAGTATAAGAACCTATTGGATTATCTATAAAATTAGAGCACAAATAGTGTAGCATATGTCAATTTGTGTGGTCTTCAATAAAGCAGCATAAGGTTATGAGTTGGTGTAATTGAGGTGGTGGTGCAGGACAGAGGACATCAAAGAGTTTAATTGGATAGCTTATGTAATAGTAGGTTATAGGAACGGCATCTAGTGTAAACTCTAGTAATAGGTAGCTACTTAACTTGATGCTCAAAAGGCGCAGGTATGGCTAGAATATACTCTTGTTAATCAAGAATGCACTACTAATATAACTAATAAAAATTCGCCCTTCCATGATATTGCAAATGTTAAAAAAAAAAAATTTATCAAATTTACCAGAATACAAAATATAATAAAAAAAATTTGTTGAATTATAACAAATTAAATAAAAGTTTATTGAAGAAACACAGGAAGTAATGAAAAAAGGATATTATGTCATTAAAAATTTATTAAAAAAGTATCAAATATCAAAGGTAATAAAAAAATATATTAATACAAAAGAAGTTAAAAGTAAATATGTAAAAGAATATGATTAATATATAGAAGATCTACACTTTTGCTATTACTAATAAAAATTAAAAGTTATGAAAAGTTAATGAATCTTTAAAAGTGATTAACTAAGTATAAATGATAAAAAATTATAGGTAATTTCATTACTTTTGATATATTATATATATATATTTTTTTCACTTAGGCAAAATCGTACAAGTGATTGATGTTTAATAAAGCTTCAATCTTGTAGAAGATTACAAGTATATTACTATAATATTAAAACTATGATTTTTACATCCTACAGCTGCTCTAATGAGTGTCTATTGGTGACTTACTGCACTGTGAGATAAAACTAAAAGACAATACCCTAACTGGAGAGCTTGTCTGATCTACTGCCCTACAATAGGATGCTACCAATTTAATGATATCTTCTTGTAGGGAAGTGAAAAGACTATATAAAAAAAATACAGAGATATAGGGAAAAAAGAGATAAAATTTAAAAAAATTTGAAAAGTAAAAGCATG
>CAJVPZ010000585.1:0-18302 GCA_910592135.1 Racocetra fulgida | reverse complement strand
TTATTACATTTAAAAATATACTTATATATATTTATGCTTATTATACTACACGTTAAAACGATAGTGATCGGTCTCATCTAAAATTAATGTAAAGACTAATAGACTTCTATTTGAAATGTTATAAAAAAAAATAACCTATAACTTCACTTATTGGACGAATGCTAGTTACAGTAAAATGCCAATTTTTTACAAATCTTGGTCAAAATCAGCTAAATAATTACTACGGGCTATTTTTTTATTAAACATCATAATTTTGATTGGTTGATCCTTAAAATCTGCAATGATCGGCGATCAGCATATCTAAAATTAGCGGCCAATTAAATTTGAGCTGTTTTGATTACACAATGTTTATTTACTGTTTACTCAAAAAAAAATTACTAGTACCTAAAGTCATTTTTAAGGCAAAGACCCCATATATGTTAAAAATTGCATACTGTATATTTTTTGTTTAGAATATGTTGTAATGCGGCATTAATAATACTTGTTTAGATTTTATGCCAAGTTGTTTCAAGTGATTCAAATGTGTTGGTGTCTAGTAGTGTGTTGTTATTTTTAAGATTAGAGGCAACCTAATCTGTAAAATTTTGCTATGATTTCTAATTCATGTTCTTGTAAAAAAATATTCTTTTGCAGATTTTGGTTCTAGTTCGTTTTTTACCTGTAAAAGCATATGGGAAGGACCAAGAAGAAATTAGAATCTTATAATCACTTGTAGTACTAGTATCTGAATTATTAGTATAGAAAGAGGTTAGATATTAGAGAATTAGATGATTAGCACATATGTAGTCAATACAAGTTTGGGCTCTATTACTTTGCTATATAAATGTTGAGGATTGTGTATAAGTTGCTAAGTCATATATATTGTTATATTGAAGAAACTGAAGTAACTTATATTTAATAGAGGTCAAGTATAAATTGTTATTTTCTGCATTAAAGTTTCCCATTATAATCGGTTGAAATTATTGGCAGTTGCTTGTTAAATCCATTGAATTATAGTATTTTGAATTTGTAGTCAAAGCTGAGAGTTATCATTAGGCAGATATATAAAGATAATTCTAAATTTAAAATCATGTTTAAAGAAAAGATCAATAGCAATTGCATATCCAGAAAAGGTTGTAATATTGTGTATATAAGGATTAAGCCATTTGTTTAGCATGATTGTTGCATCTGCTTTGGAGCTATTAGTACAGAACCAGTAATATGAGAAAAATTTAGATTTTTAAAATTTGGTACTAGTGATTTATTAGTAATTTTGGTCTCAGTAATGCTTATAATATTAAGGTTGTTGGCAGAGCAAAAATCTTTCCAAACTTGTTGTTTGAGATTAATATTATATTCTCAAATATTGTGTATGCATATAGAGATATTAAGTGCCTAATTAGTTCTAGAGTTAACAGAGTGGCCTACTGGTAGAGTAGTTGTACTAAAGGAGGAGGAAGTAGTAGGCAAAATGGTGTATTTAATTTAGATGTTATTAGAATATTGTCTGAGTTATATATCATAAAAAAGATATGTTGGTTTGGTAGTAAAATCAGGATCATTGGTAAGTATACATGTGCTTCGGTTTTGTCACTATTAACTAAAATAAGAAGGTAACAAGCAAGTTGCTTAGCATTGTTTTGTGTTAAGTATTGTCTGAATTAATTAATAGTTTGTGGTTCTCTTAATAAAGGTAATTGATAGTAGTTAAGATATCTATTATAGCATATATCCAAATTATAGAGGTTTAGTGATGTTAATAATGATTTGAATAAGATTTCTTCTATAGGAGTGCTTACCATTTTATGCTCAGCTTTTACAGCTGTGAAAGATTCCATAGTCTGCTATATACATTTGGTCTGACCATCATTATACTGGTCCTTCGCATATAGAGGCTTTACTGCCCACCTCCATATCTCTTTCCCCTTACTAACTACAACAGATGTATCTTTTAGTAAGGTGGTGGCTGCATTAATGTCTTACAGAAGATCTTAATTGTTCATATAGTGTTTGTTTGGTGTTTGTATACATGTGTTTGTATTTGTAATTGCATGTGCCAGTATGCAGTCCTACTCTACATCCAGAAATAACCCTTATATAGTCTTATTGTAGATTTGCACTAGTCGTATGGCTTGCATTTTTTCATAAATCTGACTATTAACCTTTTCCAAATAAATGCCATACTTAGAATTTGCAAGTGGTCCTTCCAATTAGTGCTCTAGCTCGTAATATATGAGATCTAGTTACAGTGTCTTATGCTAGCATTCCAATTAAGTTGACATATCCGTTGATATACAGATTAAGTATTCAATAATCGTCACTGGTAGGAATTGAATCCTGAATCTGCCACTTGGAAGATAACAACTTGACCACTTCACTAAGTTGCTATGCTCTATATTTGTCAGTTATATTTTTAGTCCTAAGTATATTATTAAAACCAAATGCTTCCTGTTTGATAAGTTTAATTTGTGTAGTATATTTAAGTGTAGCTGTAAACCAGCATCTCAGAAATTTAAATGGCATATATTGAGATTGTGTTTGAATGGAATCGTTCATAAAGCTAATATCTGGGGTTTGGTTAGTATTAGATACCAGAACTGATTTTTGTAGATTTACTTTGATATTTGTCATTTTGTAGAATAAAAATGCTGTTTGTATAATTTGTTGTAATTGTTTAAGTAATTTGGCAAGCCACAAGGTATCATCCATATATGCTAGTACTGATATAGAAATAAATGTATTTTGATATTTGATAGGATTAAGTTGGGTAATCCATTCAACTGTAGATGTATATCCAGTATATGTTAATACAAGTGATGAGAGGATCATAGTAAATATGCCAAAGAAGAAATGTTATTATCTCTCTTTGGTCAATTTTATCTTGTACATTATATAGAGGTGTTAGTTCATAGTTAGTAATAACTTGGTTAGTATGGTTTTGTAGCAAATTAATAATAATTTGTATAAGTTGAGTTGGCATATTTAGATGTTGTAGGGCTTTGTTAAGAAGATGTATATTAACTAAATCATAGACCTTACTCATATCTTGTAATAGGATCCAAGCCTGTTTTTTTATACATTTGGCATCTTCCAGAAAATTGTTAAGTATATAGATTGAGTTATTAGTAAAGTTGCTAGGAAGTGCAACATAGTTGTGAGAATTAAGAATAGAGTATATAATGAAAACTTTAGTTAGTCGATTAGTAAGGATATTAGTATAGAGTTTTTTGATATGTTCAATAAGGCTGATGAAACAGGTGTTGTTGAGGTTGCCATTAAACTGAGGCTTTTTTGATATGAGATTAATTTTGCTATTTTTCTATTGCTTAGATATATTGTATATAGTGAGACATCAATTGAGTAAAGCAGTAATTGCAAGTAGTATACTGGGGCCTGTATGTTTAATTATTTCAAAACTAATTCTGGATAGCCCGCAAGCCTTGTTATTTAGTAATTATTGTATGGTTTGTAGTATCTCCTCTGTACTAATTTCTTCAAATATAGAATTATATCATAATAAGTCAATAAAGAGGATAGGTTCATATTCTGTTTGTCAGTATTAATTAAATATTATATTATTATAAGGTTGGTGTACTGTCTATTCATTAAAATGATTTGTAATATATTGTTTAATATCTACTGGGTCAGTGATGATATTACTATCTGTTTGAATATTCTGAAAACATACAGCCTTTTTGTATCTATTGAGTATACTATTGAGTAGGTTGAGATAATAGTTGGTCACATCTTTTGTTAATGGCTTTATTTATATGTTTTTGTAAATGTTGAGTATTTTCTAGATTTCTAGTATTGTAAAGTGTTTTTTAGTATGTTTTAATTGACGATTCTCCAGTCAACTGAAGAATGATCATAGTGAAACGTGACATGGTTTTATATATAAATTACTATAGGTGCGAAAGTAGAAATTTTCTAGTGATTGTCCAAAGAAAACTTTTTTTCATACTAAGTTAATCATCTTTGAGTCTCTAATTAAAGTTGTAGAGCTTCAAAGATGATTAACTTAGTACGAAAAAAAGTTTTCTTTGGACAATCACTAGAAAATTTCTACTTCCGCATCTATAGTAATTTGTGTTAAAGCCATATTGCTAGGGTTGTTAATAGAGTACTCCAAGCTATAATAAAACATATAAACCACTCCAGTTTAAAACCGGAGTGGTTTATATATTTTATTATAGCTTGGAGTACTCCATTAACAACCCTAAATGTTGCTAGTTCTTTTTGTTCAGTAGATGGATAGTTAATTAAAAAGCCATAAGTGGTATTAATATAGTCAATTAAGTTAAAGATATTATTAGGTAAACAAGTATTATAGGAGAAGAACTTTTTAGTGCGGTGCATAATTTGTTGTATAGTTTTAAGCTCTTTATGAAGCTGTGTTGCTTTAGATGTAAAGGAGTGAAATAGGTGTTTAACAGTATATTTCCTGTTAAGAATGTGTTGTATAGCAGCTTAAATAATACAAGTATAAATTTTGTGCCAAGTTTTTTCAAGACTTTCAGTTGTTGTAGCAGAAATAAGTATGTTATATTGAGTCATATTAAGATTAACTTGGTTAGTAAAGTTTTTCCATTGTTCTTTAGTCATTTGTTTGTAATCATATACTCTACACTTGCATTTGAATTTGTGGTTTGTTCTGACTAGTGCAAAAAGGAATATCCAGTTGGTTATTAGAATTTGGTGATCACTATGAGTTGAGGATAGTGAGCTATTAATTTTGAAAGTGTGTAAGTAAGAGTGTTGTTTGCCCAAATGTAGTCAATTCTACTTTGGTATCTTGTGCTATGCCAGATGTTTTGTAGGTTGTTTGTATGATTTGCTAGGTTATACATATTTGTATTATGTAGGTAGTTAAGAAGTTGAAATTTGATTGCAGATAATATAGTGGTGTTATTATTAGCATTGAAGTCTCCCAAGATAATAGGTTTTAAATTATTAGATAATGCCTGTTGTATCCAAGTAATTGTTATATTTTGTGTAAGTTTTCATGTGGCAGTATTAGTTGATAATAGATATACAGAAATAATTCTGAGTTTATAGTCATGTTTAAAGAACAAATCAATAGCAATTGATCTATCAGAGTGGTAAGTATTTTGTGTATATAGGGTTGAATATTGTTGTAAAGCATTAAGTATATTCCTTCTTTAGCAGTTGGTGAGTTAGACTAATAATATCTGTATTGTTGAGTATTAAGAAATTTTGTAGGTGTGCTGTTAGCAATTTTGGTTTCTGTTAAACTAACAATATGTAGATTATTAATTAGGCAATAATCTTTCTATAGTAGTTTTTTTTCTTGCATATTGCATCCTCATATATTTTTTTTTTATAATTCGGCAATCCTGCCTCTGTTTATTTGAGATTAAGCTATTCAAGAATTATACATTTCTATCTGTAGCTATTGCTAATCTAACCAAACTAGAGACTCACCCTCAGCTTATACCTAGGTGTGACCTGCCTCAGTAGTCCTTGGCCTTCTTCCGGATCCTTAACTCACTAAGGATTTGATCTCTTCGGTCACAGGCTGGCAACTACCCACCTTGTCAGTACTGCCATTTAAATCTGTTTTAACCTTACATCTTACCCATGAAGACCAATCTGGTTTTTTACTATCTCACACTAGGTTTTCCATGTTTAGAATGCTACTGCTCTTGCATCTTCTTTCTTTTTGTTTTTCTGTCCTCCTGTTTGCACTTGATTTTCTTTATTTTCCTTGTCTTCTTTTTTTCTTTTCTTCTTTTTTTTGTTGGCCTTTTTCGTCTTCTTATCCTTTTTCGAGATTCCTTCTCTTTTTTCTTATTCTATTTGTAGCTTGCATTTAAAGTTCCAGATGTGCTGATAGAATCTCTCACCCAACTTATAAAGTGCTATATTTATTATTTTGCTAGCTGCTTTTCCACTTTGAAACATATTCTCTACTCTTTGTTTTTGCCTTTTCTTAATTAGACCTCTAATCATGTGACTTCTCACTTCTATCTGTTCTGTGTTAGATGTGCCAAAGATATTTTCTTTAATTGCAGCTCTAGTTGGTATTCTTTCAGTGAGTTCTTCTTTCTTTATGGTTTTCTCTATTTCATCGCATGTTTCTTCTTCTATTATTCTCCATATACCTTGATAGTCTTCGCAGCTTATTAGATGGTCTATTGTTTCTGATTTTTCTTGGTATGTAACGCACTTGTTAGTCTTGTAAAGATCATGCCTTCTTGACTTGAGCTCCATCATTGTTGGCAGTACTTCATTTAAACATTTTACCCTAAATGTCTATTTATCATTTATTTTACTATCTAGACAATTGTTACCTTTTACCCCTTTTATATATTTCTATATTTTGCTCCAATCTAAACTATTCTCTCTTTTCTCCCCAACCCATCTTTTCATTCTACTTAATTCTGCCTATTCTGCATCTAAAACTGCTGTTGTGATCCAATTTACAAAGCTTATGATAGGCTTATCTACTATTAACCCTTTCTACCTTAGTATAATGTGTATTAGCTTGGTTCATAGTAGCCGAACTTTAATAATCTTGTTTGATCTTGCACCTTCTTTTGCTAACTTATCTGCCTCTTCATTCTCTTCTATTCTGCTATGTCCTTTCACCTTGTGCAGTTCAACCTTTAATCATTTTCTTTCTCTTATATGTTCTATTTGTCCCAAAATACTTCTTTTGCAATTTTGAGATAACTGTGTATTTTCTTTATTTCTGCCATTTTTTGAACTGCTTGAATTGCTGCTTGACTGTCTGTATATATCTTTATAAATGCTCCTTCTGGCAAGACTAACAGCACAGTCAAGATTGCACCTAGCTCTGCCTTTGTTGATGAGGGCCAGCCTTTCATGGTGCAGTTAAACTCTGCTACCTTCTTTAATGATCTTTCTTCTTGTGTTTGCAGGGTCCACCCTATTCCCATCTTGGTTTCACTTGCTGTTTGTTGTAGCTTTAGTAGTGAACCATCGGTATATGCTTCAAATGTTTTGTAGTTTAAAATATTCTCTGAAATTGCTGTTAGCTCTGCTACTGCTTCTACTCCATCTATATAGCTTCATGTTATTTCTTCAATGATTGACCCTATTCTTATTTCTGTTACTTGTCTTTCTGCTCTTCTTTTTGCCTTTATTACTGTTTGAGATTCTCTTACTCTTGCTAAATTTTCCCATAGCACTGTTATTTTGTACCTTGTTTGGCCGTCATTATTGCCCTTTTTAATCTAACTACTGTTTAGAGCTCTTCTTATTTCCTTGAACTGCTTGTTGTTTCAGCAAGTACTGGGCTCTTCCTTATTATTTCTTTCTGCGCAGCCTTTGTATAGGTCTAGAAATATTTTCTCTAATCTGAGTGTACTATTTCTATCCCAATGCTCTATCTCATACCTTCCATCTTCTTTTTTCTTTATTATTCTTCCAACTTCGGTATTTCTATTCTCTTCTTTATATATAATCCACTCTTGTCTTCTTTTATTGCTGCTTATCTTATATAGCTTTGCTTCGATTGATTTGTAATTTTCTGGACCTCTGTGAAATTCTGCTTTTACTCTTCTGTTGTTTTCGCTTTCTAACACCGTTTTCTCTAATTTCTGGAACCATCTTGTTTTTTTCTTCTTGCTTTACAACCTCTGAGTTTCTTAGTCTGGTCTCATGTAAGCAGCTTGTTTCCTTCTCTATTGAGCAATTGTTCGAGAACAATGATATTCATTGTTTTTCTTGTCCAAAGCTTGGTCTATACTTTTTTTCTAATATACCTGCTATTTCTGTTCTACCTTCTATAACCTCTAAATTTCTTTTTATTTCTGGTGACCTAATGCTGATTTCTAATCTTTTTGCTTCTCTAACTATTTTGTAGCATAAATTGTTTTTGATGTCTATTTGCTTCATCCTCTGCAAACAAAGATCTAGGATGCATTTGCTGCTTTTGAGATTTAGTTGTGCTTGCATAATTCTTAGCCACTTGGCTCAGCCTAAATCTTGTTTGTTGTTTAACCTAGCAGTTAGTTCTATAATATGATGTGCTAGTTAGTTCTGCCAAATTGTCCTTATTCCCACTATGTTTTGGTGTGCCATAGCTGTATTTGGCATTGTATACATTATCTTCGCCTTGTTCTTAATTAACATAAATATTAGGCTCTGAAGTCTGTCGCAAACTTCTCTTGAGAGGATATAGAGCTGGCATCTGTATTCTATTCTTGGTATCAGCACTCTGTTGTTAATATATTGCATATGTGTTAAAAATGTTTTCTTCTTTTTTAGCCCCTTTACCATTGCCTGTACTTCTTTTTTGATGATCTTACATATATGCTTTTGTTTTGTTTTTTCAAATATCCAAATTCTAAGATATCTTGTTAGTTCTTAAGGCTTTTTTCGGGTCACCAATTCTTTCTTTGGTCTAAATCTTATTCCATTATCTACTATTTCCTGACTTGCTGTAAAGAGCACCACCAGCTCTGACTTCTTCATATTTATTTTTATATCATTGATTACAAAGAACTCATTTCCTATATCTGTAATCTTGTCTAGCTCTTTCTTATTTCTTGTAATATATACTGTATCATCTGCATATGCGAGTACTGGCACTCTTAAATCTTGTATTTTCACTATATTTTTACTTATGTTTTTAGGCCATGTTATCTCTATAGTGTAGCCAGTTTCTTTGCATTCTTGTATCTGTGGCAGTAGAAGATCATAAAATATCCTCCAAACTAGGGAAAGATTACTTCTCCTTGATCTATGCCATCCCCAGCTCTAAATCTTTCTGTGTTTCTATGCACTGTAATTACCTCTATTTTTCTGTTTTTATATAGATTTATTATAAAGTCCTGAGTTTTCTGAGGTATCTTGATTCTTTTTAAGGCTAGTTTCAGCATTTCTATACTAACTAAGTCGAAGGCTTTCTTCATGCCTTAAAATAAGATCCAGAGTTCTTTCTTATTTTCTCTTGCGTCCTCTATTATGCTATTTAATATCCGAATCTCTTACTACAGTCAATATAAATTACCAACAAACTTAACATGCACTATCTAGTAGTTTGCAAGATCTTATACTTAAACTAAATATTGCAACACATAATATACAAGGATGAAACGTGAATGCTTTTGCAGAAGAACTATTCAGAAAACTAGCTGACAAATGTTTTAAGCTAGGAAAAATACCAAAAAAATAGAAAATTGAGTTGTTATATCCAATTCCAAAAAAGAAGATTGGAATTACAACCTCAACAATATCCATCCTATTTTGCTGTTAGAAACGTTCAGAAAAACAGTAGTACAAGTACTAAACAACAGGCTAAAAAGAAAGTTAAAGAAGAAAGAAATCTTGAAAGGAAGAAACTATGCTGGCCTACCAGAAGAGAAAATAGCAGGACCTATACAGATATTAAATAGCATAATAGAGGACGCAAGAGAAAATAAGAAAGAACTCTGGATCTTATTTTAAGGCATGAAGAAAGCCTTCGACTTAGTTAGTATAGAAATGCTGAAACTAGCCTTAAAAAGAATCAAGATACCTCAGAAAACTCAGGACTTTATAATAAATCTATATAAAAACAGAAAAATAGAGGTAATTACAGTGCATAGAAACACAGAAAGATTTAGAGCTGGGGATGGCATAGATCAAGGAGAAGTAATCTTTCCCTAGTTTGGAGGATATTTTATGATCTTCTACTGCCACAGATACAAGAATGCAAAGAAACTGGCTACACTATAGAGATAACATGGCCTAAAAACATAAGTAAAAATATAGTGAAAATACAAGATTTAAGAGTGCCAGTACTCGCATATGCAGATGATACAGTATATATTACAAGAAATAAGAAAGAGCTAGACAAGATTACAGATATAGGAAATGAGTTCTTTGTAATCAATGATATAAAAATAAATATGAAGAAGTCAGAGCTGGTGGTGCTCTTTACAGCAAGTCAGGAAATAGTAGATAATGGAATAAGATTTAGACCAAAGAAAGAATTGGTGACCCGAAAAAAGCCTTAAGAACTAACAAGATATCTTAGAATTTGGATATTTGAAAAAACAAAACAAAAGCATATATGTAAGATCATCAAAAAAGAAGTACAGGCAATGGTAAAGGGGCTAAAAAAGAAGAAAACATTTTTAACACATATGCAATATATTAACAACAGAGTGCTGATACCAAGAATAGAATACAGATGCCAGCTCTATATCCTCTCAAGAGAAGTTTGCGACAGACTTCAGAGCCTAATATTTATGTTAATTAAGAACAAGGCGAAGATAATGTATACAATGCCAAATACAGCTATGGCACACCAAAACATAGTGGGAATAAGGACAATTTGGCAGAACTAACTAGCACATCATATTATAGAACTAACTGCTAGGTTAAACAACAAACAAGATTTAGGCTGAGCCAAGTGGCTAAGAATTATGCAAGCACAACTAAATCTCAAAAGCAGCAAATGCATCCTAGATCTTTGTTTGCAGAGGATGAAGCAAATAGACATCAAAAACAATTTATGCTACAAAATAGTTAGAGAAGCAAAAAGATTAGAAATCAGCATTAGGTCACCAGAAATAAAAAGAAATTTAGAGGTTATAGAAGGTAGAACAGAAATAGCAGGTATATTAGAAAAAAAGTATAGACCAAGCTTTGGACAAGAAAAACAATGAATATCATTGTTCTCGAACAATTGCTCAATAGAGAAGGAAACAAGCTGCTTACATGAGACCAGACTAAGAAACTCAGAGGTTGTAAAGCAAGAAGAAAAAAACAAGATGGTTCCAGAAATTAGAGAAAACGGTGTTAGAAAGCGAAAACAACAGAAGAGTAAAAGCAGAATTTCACAGAGGTCCAGAAAATTACAAATCAATCGAAGCAAAGCTATATAAGATAAGCAGCAATAAAAGAAGACAAGAGTGGATTATATATAAAGAAGAGAATAGAAATACCGAAGTTGGAAGAATAATAAAGAAAAAAGAAGATGGAAGGTATGAGATAGAGCATTGGGATAGAAATAGTACACTCAGATTAGAGAAAATATTTCTAGACCTATACAAAGGCTGCGCAGAAAGAAATAATAAGGAAGAGCCCAGTACTTGCTGAAACAACAAGCAGTTCAAGGAAATAAGAAGAGCTCTAAACAGTAGTTAGATTAAAAAGGGCAATAATGACGGCCAAACAAGGTACAAAATAACAGTGCTATGGGAAAATTTAGCAAGAGTAAGAGAATCTCAAACAGTAATAAAGGCAAAAAGAAGAGCAGAAAGACAAGTAACAGAAATAAGAATAGGGTCAATCATTGAAGAAATAACATGAAGCTATATAGATGGAGTAGAAGCAGTAGCAGAGCTAACAGCAATTTCAGAGAATATTTTAAACTACAAAACATTTGAAGCATATACCGATGGTTCACTACTAAAGCTACAACAAACAGCAAGTGAAACCAAGATGGGAATAGGGTGGACCCTGCAAACACAAGAAGAAAGATCATTAAAGAAGGTAGCAGAGTTTAACTGCACCATGAAAGGCTGGCCCTCATCAACAAAGGCAGAGCTAGGTGCAATCTTGACTGTGCTGTTAGTCTTGCCAGAAGGAGCATTTATAAAGATATATACAGACAGTCAAGCAGCAATTCAAGCAGTTCAAAAAATGGCAGAAATAAAGAAAATACACAGTTATCTCAAAATTGCAAAAGAAGTATTTTGGGACAAATAGAACATATAAGAGAAAGAAAATGATTAAAGGTTGAACTGCACAAGGTGAAAGGACATAGCAGAATAGAAGAGAATGAAGAGGCAGATAAGTTAGCAAAAGAAGGTGCAAGATCAAACAAGATTATTAAAGTTCGGCTACTATGAACCAAGCTAATACACATTATACTAAGGTAGAAAGGGTTAATAGTAGATAAGCCTATCATAAGCTTTGTAAATTGGATCACAACAGCAGTTTTAGATGCAGAATAGGCAGAATTAAGTAGAATGAAAAGATGGGTTGGGGAGAAAAGAGAGAATAGTTTAGATTGGAGCAAAATATAGAAATATATAAAAGGGGTAAAAGGTAACAATTGTCTAGATAGTAAAATAAATGATAAATAGACATTTAGGGTAAAATGTTTAAATGAAGTACTGCCAACAATGATGGAGCTCAAGTCAAGAAGGCATGATCTTTACAAGACTAACAAGTGCGTTACATACCAAGAAAAATCAGAAACAATAGACCATCTAATAAGCTGCGAAGACTATCAAGGTATATGGAGAATAATAGAAGAAGAAACATGCGATGAAATAGAGAAAACCATAAAGAAAGAAGAACTCACTGAAAGAATACCAACTAGAGCTGCAATTAAAGAAAATATCTTTGGCACATCTAACACAGAACAGATAGAAGTGAGAAGTCACATGATTAGAGGTCTAATTAAGAAAAGGCAAAAACAAAGAGTAGAGAATATGTTTCAAAGTGGAAAAGCAGCTAGCAAAATAATAAATATAGCACTTTATAAGTTGGGTGAGAGATTCTATCAGCACATCTGGAACTTTAAATGCAAGCTACAAATAGAATAAGAAAAAAGAGAAGGAATCTCGAAAAAGGATAAGAAGACGAAAAAGGCCAACAAAAAAAAGAAGAAAAGAAAAAAAGAAGACAAGGAAAATAAAGAAAATCAAGTGCAAACAGGAGGACAGAAAAACAAAAAGAAAGAAGATGCAAGAGCAGTAGCATTCTAAACATGGAAAACCTAGTGTGAGATAGTAAAAAACCAGATTGGTCTTCATGGGTAAGATGTAAGGTTAAAACAGATTTAAATGGCAGTACTGACAAGGTGGGTAGTTGCCAGCCTGTGACCGAAGAGATCAAATCCTTAGTGAGTTAAGGATCCGGAAGAAGGCCAAGGACTACTGAGGCAGGTCACACCTAGGTATAAGCTGAGGGTGAGTCTCTAGTTTGGTTAGATTAGCAATAGCTACAGATAGAAATGTATAATTCTTGAATAGCTTAATCTCAAATAAACAGAGGCAGGATTGCCGAATTATAAAAAAAAAATATATGAGGATGCAATATGCAAGAAAAAAAACTACTATAGAAAGATTATTGCCTAATTAATAATCTACATATTGTTAGTTTAACAGAAACCAAAATTGCTAACAGCACACCTACAAAATTTCTTAATACTCAACAATACAGATATTATTAGTCTAACTCACCAACTGCTAAAGAAGGAATATACTTAATGCTTTACAACAATATTCAACCCTATATACACAAAATACTTACCACTCTGATAGATCAATTGCTATTGATTTGTTCTTTAAACATGACTATAAACTCAGAATTATTTCTGTATATCTATTATCAACTAATACTGCCACATGAAAACTTACACAAAATATAACAATTACTTGGATACAACAGGCATTATCTAATAATTTAAAACCTATTATCTTGGGAGACTTCAATGCTAATAATAACACCACTATATTATCTGCAATCAAATTTCAACTTCTTAACTACCTACATAATACAAATATGTATAACCTAGCAAATCATACAAACAACCTACAAAACATCTGGCATAGCACAAGATACCAAAGTAGAATTGACTACATTTGGGCAAACAACACTCTTACTTACACACTTTCAAAATTAATAGCTCACTATCCTCAACTCATAGTGATCACCAAATTCTAATAACCAACTGGATATTCCTTTTTGCACTAGTCAGAACAAACCACAAATTCAAATGCAAGTGTAGAGTATATGATTACAAACAAATGACTAAAGAACAATGGAAAAACTTTACTAACCAAGTTAATCTTAATATGACTCAATATAACATACTTATTTCTGCTACAACAACTGAAAGTCTTGAAAAAACTTGGCACAAAATTTATACTTGTATTATTTAAGCTGCTATACAACACATTCTTAACAGGAAATATACTGTTAAACACCTATTTCACTCCTTTACATCTAAAGCAACACAGCTTCATAAAGAGCTTAAAACTATACAACAAATTATGCACCGCACTAAAAAGTTCTTCTCCTATAATACTTGTTTACCTAATAATATCTTTAACTTAATTGACTATATTAATACCACTTATGGCTTTTTAATTAACTATCCATCTACTGAACAAAAAGAACTAGCAACATTTAGGGTTGTTAATGGAGTACTCCAAGCTATAATAAAATATATAAACCACTCCGGTTTTAAACTGGAGTGGTTTATATGTTTTATTATAGCTTGGAGTACTCTATTAACAACCCTAGCAATATGGCTTTAACACAAATTACTATAGATGCGGAAGTAGAAATTTTCTAGTGATTGTCCAAAGAAAACTTTTTTTCGTACTAAGTTAATCATCTTTGAAGCTCTACAACTTTAATTAGAGACTCAAAGATGATTAACTTAGTATGAAAAAAAGTTTTCTTTGGACAATCACTAGAAAATTTCTACTTTCGCACCTATAGTAATTTATATATAAAACCATGTCACGTTTCACTATGATCATTCTTCAGTTGACTGGAGAATCGTCAATTAAAACATACTAAAAAACACTTTACAATACTAGAAATCTAGAAAATACTCAACATTTACAAAAACATATAAATAAAGCCATTAACAAAAGATGTGACCAACTATTATCTCAACCTACTCAATAGTATACTCAATAGATACAAAAAGGCTGTATGTTTTCAGAATATTCAAACAGATAGTAATATCATCACTGACCCAGTAGATATTAAACAATATATTACAAATCATTTTAATGAATAGACAGTACACCAACCTTATAATAATATAATATTTAATTAATACTGACAAACAGAATATGAACCTATCCTCTTTATTGACTTATTATGATATAATTCTATATTTGAAGAAATTAGTACAGAGGAGATACTACAAACCATACAATAATTACTAAATAACAAGGCTTGCGGGCTATCCAGAATTAGTTTTGAAATAATTAAACATACAGGCCCCAGTATACTACTTGCAATTACTGCTTTACTCAATTGATGTCTCACTATATACAATATATCTAAGCAATAGAAAAATAGCAAAATTAATCTCATATCAAAAAAGCCTCAGTTTAATGGCAACCTCAACAACACCTGTTTCATCAGCCTTATTGAACATATCAAAAAACTCTATACTAATATCCTTACTAATCGACTAACTAAAGTTTTCATTATATACTCTATTCTTAATTCTCACAACTATGTTGCACTTCCTAGCAACTTTACTAATAACTCAATCTATATACTTAACAATTTTCTGGAAGATGCCAAATGTATAAAAAAACAGGCTTGGATCCTATTACAAGATATGAGTAAGGTCTATGATTTAGTTAATATACATCTTCTTAACAAAGCCCTACAACATCTAAATATGCCAACTCAACTTATACAAATTATTATTAATTTGCTACAAAACCATACTAACCAAGTTATTACTAACTATGAACTAACACCTCTATATAATGTACAAGATAAAATTGACCAAAGAGAGATAATAACATTTCTTCTTTGGCATATTTACTATGATCCTCTCATCACTTGTATTAACATATACTGGATATACATCTACAGTTGAATGGATTACCCAACTTAATCCTATCAAATATCAAAATACATTTATTTCTATATCAGTACTAGCATATATGGATGATACCTTGTGGCTTGCCAAATTACTTAAACAATTACAACAAATTATACAAACAGCATTTTTATTCTACAAAATGACAAATATCAAAGTAAATCTACAAAAATCAGTTCTGGTATCTAATACTAACCAAACCCCAGATATTAGCTTTATGAACGATTCCATTCAAACACAATCTCAATATATGCCATTTAAATTTCTGAGATGCTGGTTTACAGCTACACTTAAATATACTACACAAATTAAACTTATCAAACAGGAAGCATTTGGTTTTAATAATATACTTAGGACTAAAAATATAACTGACAAATATAGAGCATAGCAACTTAGTGAAGTGGTCAAGTTGTTATCTTCCAAGTGGCAGATTCAGGATTCAATTCCTACCAGTGACGATTATTGAATACTTAATCTGTATATCAACGGATATGTCAACTTAATTGGAATGCTAGCATAAGACACTGTAACTAGATCTCATATATTACGAGCTAGAGCACTAATTGGAAGGACCACTTGCAAATTCTAAGTATGGCATTTATTTGGAAAAGGTTAATAGTCAGATTTATGAAAAAATGCAAGCCATACGACTAGTGCAAATCTACAATAAGACTATATAAGGGTTATTTCTGGATGTAGAGTAGGACTGCATACTGGCACATGCAATTACAAATACAAACACATGTATACAAACACCAAACAAACACTATATGAACAATTAAGATCTTCTGTAAGACATTAATGCAGCCACCACCTTACTAAAAGATACATCTGTTGTAGTTAGTAAGGGGAAAGAGATATGGAGGTGGGCAGTAAAGCCTCTATATGCGAAGGACCAGTATAATGATGGTCAGACCAAATGTATATAGCAGACTATGGAATCTTTCACAGCTGTAAAAGCTGAGCATAAAATGGTAAGCACTCCTATAGAAGAAATCTTATTCAAATCATTATTAACATCACTAAACCTCTATAATTTGGATATATGCTATAATAGATATCTTAACTACTATCAATTACCTTTATTAAGAGAACCACAAACTATTAATTAATTCAGACAATACTTAACACAAAACAATGCTAAGCAACTTGCTTGTTACCTTCTTATTTTAGTTAATAGTGACAAAACCGAAGCACATGTATACTTACCAATGATCCTGATTTTACTACCAAACCAACATATCTTTTTTATGATATATAACTCAGACAATATTCTAATAACATCTAAATTAAATACACCATTTTGCCTACTACTTCCTCCTCCTTTAGTACAACTACTCTACCAGTAGGCCACTCTGTTAACTCTAGAACTAATTAGGCACTTAATATCTCTATATGCATACACAATATTTGAGAATATAATATTAATCTCAAACAACAAGTTTGGAAAGATTTTTGCTCTGCCAACAACCTTAATATTATAAGCATTACTGAGACCAAAATTACTAATAAATCACTAGTACCAAATTTTAAAAATCTAAATTTTTCTCATATTACTGGTTCTGTACTAATAGCTCCAAAGCAGATGCAACAATCATGCTAAACAAATGGCTTAATCCTTATATACACAATATTACAACCTTTTCTGGATATGCAATTGCTATTGATCTTTTCTTTAAACATGATTTTAAATTTAGAATTATCTTTATATATCTGCCTAATGATAACTCTCAGCTTTGACTACAAATTCAAAATACTATAATTCAATGGATTTAACAAGCAACTGCCAATAATTTCAACCGATTATAATGGGAAACTTTAATGCAGAAAATAACAATTTATACTTGACCTCTATTAAATATAAGTTACTTCAGTTTCTTCAATATAACAATATATATGACTTAGCAACTTATACACAATCCTCAACATTTATATAGCAAAGTAATAGAGCCCAAACTTGTATTGACTACATATGTGCTAATCATCTAATTCTCTAATATCTAACCTCTTTCTATACTAATAATTCAGATACTAGTACTACAAGTGATTATAAGATTCTAATTTCTTCTTGGTCCTTCCCATATGCTTTTACAGGTAAAAAACGAACTAGAACCAAAATCTGCAAAAGAATATTTTTTTACAAGAACATGAATTAGAAATCATAGCAAAATTTTACAGATTAGGTTGCCTCTAATCTTAAAAATAACAACACACTACTAGACACCAACACATTTGAATCACTTGAAACAACTTGGCATAAAATCTAAACAAGTATTATTAATGCCGCATTACAACATATTCTAAACAAAAAATATACAGTATGCAATTTTTAACATATATGGGGTCTTTGCCTTAAAAATGACTTTAGGTACTAGTAATTTTTTTTTGAGTAAACAGTAAATAAACATTGTGTAATCAAAACAGCTCAAATTTAATTGGCCGCTAATTTTAGATATGCTGATCGCCGATCATTGCAGATTTTAAGGATCAACCAATCAAAATTATGATGTTTAATAAAAAAATAGCCCGTAGTAATTATTTAGCTGATTTTGACCAAGATTTGTAAAAAATTGGCATTTTACTGTAACTAGCATTCGTCCAATAAGTGAAGTTATAGGTTATTTTTTTTTATAACATTTCAAATAGAAGTCTATTAGTCTTTACATTAATTTTAGATGAGACCGATCACTATCGTTTTAACGTGTAGTATAATAAGCATAAATATATATAAGTATATTTTTAAATGTAATAA
>CAJVPZ010000584.1:0-18329 GCA_910592135.1 Racocetra fulgida | reverse complement strand
TGTTTTAAACTAATTTATTGTAAATTTTGTAGGCCATTTGTATGTATTCTTTCAAGTCTTTTGTATTCGTTTAAAGCAGCTGTAGGACATTTAAGATATTTGTGATTGAAGTTTAAAAGTTGAAGGTTTTCCCAAGAAGTTGCATGACTCATTGCGACATAAGCTTGACCTTCAGTGAATATAGAATCGTCGATACTAGTAGTTACATGCAGTAAGGTTAGGCTTTGTACTTTGTGGGCTGTAAGTGCAAAAGTGTTTTGAAGTGAGAATTGTTGTCTCGAAGCTCTTTGACCATAAATCTCGAAAAAGGCAGTTTCTTTTTGAACTATTACTTTGTTTATAGCAGTGAGAGTTGGAAAGGTAACTTTAATATTTTGATTGTTAATAATTTTTGTTACGATTCCAATGGTTCCGTTGCAGATTTCTGATTCGAATAGTTTATTGTTTAGGAACATTACGCGTACACCTTCTTGTAAATACACGGATTGAGATAGATTTGTGGAGTATTTGAAATTGGATATTGAATGATTTTCATCTAGGGTTTCGAAATCTAATCTATCGATGGCATTGGATATAACAGGCTCATTGCAGGAGTCATCAAAGGGTAGATTATTACAGAGTAATTGATTTATATCATTGGCAGCTTGTCGAGTTGGTACTATGTAGGTAGTACCATAGAACTTTTCAAGGTCAGTTTCAAGGTTGATTTTTGATTGGATGATATTTTTGGATCTTTCGGATAAATTTCCAGTTCGTATTTCTTGTAAGACGTTGTAAAATTCCATATCATCGTGTTGTTGTTGTGAAACAGTCAAGAATAGGGGAAAGAATTTTGACCAGGCTGGTGATTGGAAAACGTGTATAGGGCGGATTGGAGGTAGTTGAGCTAAGTCGCCTACGACTAGTATTGGTATACTTCCGAAAATGAAATTGTTTTTGTGTATTTTGGCAAAAATGTTGCTAATACATGTGAAAAGGTCACCGTCGACTATTGATATTTCATCGATGATTATGGCTTCAATGCTTTTCAGTTCTAATTCGTCATTAGGGTTGTAATGTAGTAGGGTTTCATAGTGATTTTGGTTAAATCTAATTCTTAGGGTAGAGTGGATAGTTTTACCGCGTATAGATTGTGCAGCAACACCAGTAGGGGCCATTAATAAATATTTTTTATTTTTGTAGGAGATTATTTGATTTATCATGAACGATTTGCCAGTCCCGACCGGACCCGTTAAGAAGAAGTAAGGGTATTTACCATCATTAAATTTTCCCCAGATATTGCATAATGTGTTGTAGATGTTATATTGGTTAATGTCTAGTGTTAGCGAAGATTGCGAGTTTATACGGGGCGGATGTCTTTCTAGGGAGAGAAATTGGGTAAATATTAAATTAGATAATTCTTGGTTTTCGAGTTCGGGTAAAAGGGATTTTAAAATTGATTCATAGGTATTTGATAAGTTATTTCTTTCTTCTAGACGACTTTTGTGTACTAAATCAATTGCTTGTTGATATCTCACGGGAAATATAGATTTAAAATGTTCTCTATATATAGGATGTCCTCCTAACAATTCCTGTTCAGTTCGTGCTGGGATTTTCATTATAAGATGTTGAAAAAAAAAGGTTCTCCATCTTCAACTTTATATGTTGCGAATCTTAGAAGAACAGGTGATTTACATTGAGTAACTATTAGGTTTTTACAATCACGTATATGAAAAGATCTTGATCGTTGACTTGGTTGTTTGGAGCTTATAACATAATTTTTAAAATATTCAGAGTAGGTAACGGACTGAAAATCTTCGTGGACAGGGCGATCAAAGTATTTATCAATTGCATCGTCCCAGTAAGGTGGATCGTCATTATCGTTATTATTGTTGTCGTTGTTTTCTGTTGTACTTAGTAGGTGAATGGGTTTGACGGATCTTAGTCTTAGTTCGGAAGGAGCAGAAGGAAGATAATGTACAGAAACGGAGCATCTTGTCAATGGATGCTGGAGTAGGAGTACCATTAATTCCATTGCTCCTAATCGTCGTGCCATGATGTGTCGTCTGTATTCGTCACTTTCATTAATGTCAAAAAGTTCAGAGGATTCAGGTTTGGTGACATATTTTGTTATGTATTTGGCAAATCCAGTTGTTGTAATATATTGAAAATTTATGTGCCCTCTCCAGATTAATAGTATCTCTGGATAGTATGGGATAACCATACGATCTTCTTTTTTGGTATGTCGGTATATATATCGCAAGGTATTTGGTGAACAGTAAGTTCTTTGGGAAAGGGTTTGGGGAAAACCTTTAGAACATGGTTCACCATTGGGGCCTTGTTCTCCACATCTATTATCGCAATGGTGTATTTGGAATGTTGTTACTAGATGATATAAATCTGGTTCTGTGTGAGGATCTGGTACGTCAGCGCGAATTAAGTTAAGATAGATTAATTCAGAAATTTTTTTTCTGTATAGGCGAAGCCATGTGTATGTATGGTTCCCCTATTTTGAAATTCATCGCGTTCAAAATGGTGTTCCCATTTACCCCATCTAGCTAAATTGGAGTTCTTCCACAATTTATTGCAGATGTTATTTAGGTAATTCTGATAAAACATATAGACATGCAATGGGCGATTTGTCAGCAATGTATTGTTATTGTCTGTTGATTCTAAGATTTCTCTTAGTTGTGGCCATTTGTCTTCAGCCATTGTCATTGTATAGAATATCTGCGGCAGACCATAGGCAGATATCATCGTATTGATTTGGAGTTGTTTTTTTTTAAAAAAAGGTGAGGCTGTTCTGAAGCTTGAAGGAAGTGTTGTCGTTTTTGATTCATCTAGGATGTTTCTCTCATTGTACGAACTTTTACTGATTAAATCTGCTCTTGTAGGATGATGTTTTCTATTTACATTACGGGTTGATAATATATGGTGTTGATTTTGGAAGTTTTGTTTTTTTTCTAAATTTAAGTATGACCAATGAGGCCAGTACTAGTGTAGACAAAACTTAGGATCGGGACATAGCATCCTTAATTTTATATACTTTCCATAGCTTTCTATTGAAGGGTGAAAGTTTAAGAGCTGCTTTACATTTTCGTAATGACCTTTAGCATTAGGAAATAGGTCAGGAAATATTAATGCTTCCAAGTCGGGATTATTAAATGCGATTGGAAGATTAGTTGTATTTATTGATCCAGCTATTAATCGATTGTAGTGTGAATCTTCATCGTGAATTTCTTGTGGGAATTGATCATTTGGAATGAATAGATCGGGAGGATGTGGAATTTCATTTGGAAGGATACTGCGGTACATATTTGGAAATGATTCTTGAGTATTAATTGATTGTCTTGCTAGAGGTAGTAAAATAGGTATTGAAGTTTCTGGTGATGGGTGGGTAATGTTAATGTTTGATGCATATTTTTTAATAAGTTCATTATGCTGTTTAAGCTAGTTAGAGGCAGGAATTAAGGTTTCATGAAACTAATTTGGAGGTTCATGTATATTTAGGTAGGCTCCTGCGGTTCCAGAATAAATTTCTAAAGTGCGGTAGTTGTATGATATATTTATTGATCCTTCTAGGTGACGATAGTTGGTGTAGTGATTAGAGCCAGCAGCTCGTCCTAATGAGCAATTCAGATGCAAAGGAGAGAGGTATCTCCTATGAAACATTGGAACAAGTTGGATTTCATGAGGTATTTTAGCTAAAATCGGGGAATAGCAGCGGGTATTTTGTTTTTTGCATCTATTGCAAACAGCTACTTGTACGATATTTCGGTTATTTCGGCGTGTACGCACAGGAATATCAGGGAAGGAGAGAGGTAAGGTATATTGTTCATTTTTATCATAGGGCAACCACTTTATGGAAGAGTTCATCATGAGCATTGAGCAATAGGCACAAGGAACATTGGGATAGTCGTGTAGTATTTTTGATTGAAAATCGGTTAAAAGGTATAAAAGACTCGCTTGTGGAGTAAAGAGATTGTAATTATTCGGAGGTAAGAGGTTTGATTCTGTATTGTCAGTGGATGGTGCATTAGACAAGTTTTGGTTTATTTCGTCTCTTTGAGTGTAAGATCTAAAGAGCACGTCTATTTGAGGGTTTATGTTGCTTTCTGGGTTAGATTCTTCTGTAAGGGATGTAAAAAGAGGGAAATGGTTTATTTCATGATTAGACATTATTGGTTTTAGTAATAAGAAGTATAATTGATAATGACTTTGATTTGTTAGAATAGTGATGCGATTGTAACGAGGTATTTATAAATATTTTTTTTTTATTGATGTTGTATAAAACTTTGCTAGATTTAGGCAATAGACGTAATCATAAATGTAATCAGTAAGTATTTGAGATTTTATTTTAAATGGTATTTTGAAATAAAAATAAAGGTATATTAATATATAAATTTAGTTGTCTTAATAAAATTATTATCATTATTTGAATTTCTAGTGTATGATATATATATAAAGTCATCACGGTGAAGTATCCAAAGTAATACTGAAATATACAAGATAAAAAACCCAAATAAATACAAGCCTATATTCAACAAGGTTCAATTTTTTAAATCACTATAACTTTTTATATAAGAGGTTTTTCAAAAAACTGACTGGTAACTTTCTAGAGCAATATATATTAGTTCTCAACATTTTTTTGAAAAACCTACTGTATAATAAGTTGATGCATTTTAAAAATTACTATTGTTTTATATATAGGTTTCTAGCACCATATTTTTAAAAAAAGTTATATCTGAGTATTCGAGTTTTAATTTATAAAATAATCTGCTTTACAAGAAATATATAAATTTATTTTTGCATATTTTGCATAATTTGCTATATAGCGCATAATATGCGCATATTTTAAGCTAAAAACTTGCATAATTTTGCATAATTTACAATTTGCCGCACGCATAATTTGACCATCCTCGCATCATAATCCTGGACACCCTAGTGTCCGTAGACTTACTCTAGGGTTATTGGTTTTTAGTAGTATCACGTGAATTTTACTGTCCATACTGTCCCTACACTGTAACTGCCGCGGAAAATCTATGGACAGTTCTTAGCGCAGGATCTACGGACAGTTCTTACGGACAGTTCTTACGGACAGTAAGGACTGTTCAAATTCACGTGATATTGCTAAAACCACTAACCTTAACTGTCCCTAACTGTCCCTAATACTAAGAACTGTCCGTAGATCCTCCGGTTACAGTGACATATGAACGTCACGTGAAGTAGCTATCTCTGCTGCTTACTTTTTGATTCATCTAAACATACTCTCAAACTAACCAATAACATTGCATGTTATTATAGTAAAAATTAGTAAAGTTTTAGGGTACGTTTAGATATATCAAAAAAGTAGAAGCAGAAGTGTCAAAAATGAAAGTTTTGTTGCACCTCTGCAAATGTCCGCAAAATTTTTTTCAATATTGAAATTGTCTCAATAGTTGTCAAGATATTTTAATTCAAGGTTTAAATGTTTATCAGATCGAAAATAATCAAGAATGTTACCGAAATTCAAAAAATAATTTCACCGAATTTCGACGAAATTATGTTTTGACAATTATCAAGTGAATTTCGGCGAGGCACTTTATTCGTAGTCATAATGAACGTTGATATGATTTTATATGATACGTAGTAAATTTATACATATATAGTAAAATTATCTTCATACGTATCGATATCAAAATCAAAAAAAAAAAAAATGCGTATGTACGTACGTACGTACGTAGGTCATTGGCCAACACTGATTTAAAGATGTCATGTGATAAATCCGTAGTTGTGGATTTACGATGAGTATAAAATGAATATTTGAAAAAAAGATCGATCTTTCTTCTATTCCATCCTCTTCTGGCCATTTAGGTAATAATGGGTAAGTTCGTTCTAGACTTTGTCAATTTTATATCCTCATTGAGAACAAAAGTATATATTTCTGTTGGCATGAATTTTCAATTTCCTAAATCAATAAAATAGCATTTTAGATTAGAATTTTTGAAAAATATGGATTCAGCAGTAGACGTCAACATAAATTTGCTAATTCACCTTCGATTTATTAGGTAAAGGAAAACCTAGAGGTTTACAAAGTGCACGTAAATTACGTACGCACCGTCGAGAGGAACGGTGGGCTGATAAACAATATAAGAAGAGGGCATTAGGTACAGCTTATAAATCATCACCATTTGGTGGTTCCTCTCACGCTAAGGGCATTGTACTTGAAAAAATGTATAATATTTATTATATTGGTCCTGTTTTTTTTAAATAATATTGGTTGGCGTAGATTAATTACTTTATACAATTTAGTGGCGTGGAAGCCAAGCAACCAAATTCCGCTATTCGTAAATGTGTTCGTGTTCAACTAATTAAAAACGGAAAAAAAGTCACTGCTTTCGTTCCGAATGATGGTTGCTTAAATTATGTAGAAGAAAACGATGAAGTTCTAATCGCCGGATTTGGACGTAAAGGGCGCGCTGTAAGTATTAATAATTATTTGTGTGACTCAAAAAAAGTTATTTATTCATTTTTCTTGTTAGATCGGTGATATTCCTGGCGTTCGTTTCAAAGTAGTCAAGGTCTCCGGCGTGTCTCTCCTTGCTCTGTATGTATTGCTTGTTTGGGTTTTGTTTGTCTTGCTTGATGATTAGCTAATTATGATGATCATAACAATTATAACTTACAGATATAAGGAAAAAAAGGAAAAGCCTCGATCTTAATGATTTTTTGTGATGACTTTCTTGAAATTAATAAATTTTCAAATAAATTAGACCGGACGTTTACACACATATTTCTATAGTAGACCATCAATAAAAGTTCAATGCTCTACAAATCTTGTCGATCAATTTTTCTTCATCACACAATGATATATATATTCAAAATCAGCGTCGATATAATCTGGCAATTTTCTATTTGTCGAAATGTAACCGATAAATATGTACGTAACGTGGCAGCTATATATGGAATTGACCTAAATTTATAATAAATGAAATATAAAAAGGACAAAATATTTCACGTATGAAATAAAAACATTTTTCACAGAGGCGATGCGTTTTGAGGAACGCTTTCGGTATTGCACCTGAAAAAATGTTGTGCAAACAAAGACTTTTACTAATATTCCGATGTAAGCCTAACTCTGTCATAAATTTCAAGTGAGAAATTATTGTTAATAACCTTGATTCGAATGTTATAGTTTGCATTATTTGTGGATTCTTCCTTATTGTGTTTGCTCGGGTCACGTCTGTTTCTGGAGAAGAATTATCACAAAGCACAACAACGCCCACTCAATCAGTGTCGGTTACCAAAAGCACAGATGGCTTATTAAAGTTAGAAGGTAAACTAAGCGATATGTTCCACGTTACAATTCTTTGCAAGAATTTCTTTACATTTACAAGTTCTAATCATATATCATATGTAGGCGACAAATTGTATCACAAAGCTTTGGAAGTTCTACGTGGCTTGAAGTCTTCGTCAAAAAAACGGATCTCAACAAATAGTGAATTCGATGATACGGATCCTAACATTCTTCTTCTTACGTATAAAGTTTTTGCACAAATTTTGTTCTCCATATTCGGATTACGTCCGCCATTTGCAGAACATTTAAATATAGGAAAAAAACAGACTGCAGAGATTAAAAACCCAAGACTGAATAAAGCTGTAGAATTATTAGAGAAAGCAGCTTTTGAATTTGAACATGATGGTGCACTGTTTACTCTTGGAGAAATGAATTTTGTAAGATATCAATTTTATGTGTATAATGATGCTAATATTTATCAATTTTCTGAAAACCTTGTACACATGTGTATACTCTAGTTCGCAAAATATTCTCATCCACGTAATTTGACTGCGGCTTTTCATTATTATCGAGAATTAGCAAACCGATCAGGAAATGCGACTGCGCAACAGATGGTCGGCTTCATGTACGCGACTGGTATAGGTGATGTAGTACAGCGCGATCAAGGAAAGGTAGGGCGGTCTGTGTGGTATTGTTCTTATTGTTTGCTACTACTCGGTGTTTAATGGTCATATTTATAATTAAATCCTTTAAGGCATTATTATACCATACTTTTGCGGCTTTTGGTCGTGAGACTGCAGCTGAAATGACGCTTGCGTACCGATATTTCACTGGTATTGGTGTACCGCGAAATTGTGAAGATGCTGTATATTACTACAAACGTGTGGCGGATAAAGGTGGTTGTTAAATTTGTTGTCATTCTATAATTACTCGCCATATTTGATGATTTACGCATAATGGTTTGATTGGATTTAGCTATTGAATATTATAAATCTGGTCCGCCTGGCGGTCGGCAACTTCCTCATCCTAAAATAAAATTATATGATGAGGATGGTGGTGTGTATGGATATGGGGCCAGTGGACCAGGCTCTGGTTCGTCAAGTAAACCTGGGGACCAAGGTGCGTGGGACGATATTTTGGAATATTATCATTATTCTGCTAAGCAAGGTGATACTGCATCACAGGTAGGTATACTGGTCAAATATCAAAATAAGATGAATTTAGACATATTCCCAATAAACATATTTTATTTATATTATAGCTAGGTTTAGGTCAACTTTATTATCAGGGAACAAGTATGATTATGATTTTATTTGTCTTTCGAAATAGGTGCTGTTTATGCAATAAATAATGTTATTACCTCTATTATTTAGAAAACATACCTCAAAATTTCAAACTTGCTTTCCAATACCTCAAACAAGTCGCAGATCAGTATTGGCCCACTGATACTTCTGTGACTGATCCTTTATCACCGAATCAAAAACTTGCTAATTTTGCGGGACAAGCCGCAGGGATTTTAGGTTCGTTGCATTACTAGTGGATCCAGATAATATTTAGTTTTATCGAATTTAATTTATCTGGAACAATTCAAAATGTAGGGCAAATGTATTGGCGTGGAGAGGGAGTTGTTCAAAATAATAAAACTGCACGTGATTGGTTTATAAGGGGAGCGAAAAAGGTCAGTGGTGCTCTTATTTTTATCCTATTATTGATATTTTCTTTGCTTAATTATATATTTATCTTCGAATTTATCTAATTATAGGAAAATGCTGCATCTTATAATGGTCTTGGTTTGATGCATTTGGAGGGTTTGAAACACAATGACAAAGATATAGTTCCGGAGGTAATTGATCCTACACTTTTCGGTCGTTTTAAATGAATATCATTATTAATTCATATTCTTTTTGTAGAATCGTGAAACAGCCATGGAACTCTTTAAAGCAGCGGCCTCCCGTGAACATGCCGACGCACAAGTCAATTTGGGTTTAATGTATTTGCGTAGGCTGAATTAAATTTATTATTACCATTGAATTAATGCTATCTTCTCATCCTTTATATTGGTTTTATACATAGAAATCAATGATATTAAAAAGGCCTTCGAGTATTTTAAGTTAGCTGCAAATCAAGCTCATCATCTCTTAGCATATTATCACTTAGCCGAAATATATTCGAAAGGGCTTGCGAATGAACAAAGATCATGTCCCCTGGCTGCTGCAGTGTGTATTTTCGTTCATTGCTTACAGTTTATTTTTGAACAACGTAATTATTCACATTGGTAAATTCGTTAGTTCTACAAAAATGTTGCAGAGAGAGGCGATTGGCTTCATTCACCATTTCCTGCAGCATATGCAGCATACTCTTCTGGTGATCGTGATGATGCGTTAATTAATTATTTAATAGCGGCGGAGAGAGGATACGAAGTCGGACAGTCAAATGTCGCTTGGTTATTAGACAAAGGTACACTATGTATTTTTTTTTTTTGCTGTCTTTTGTTTTTGTTTTTACGGATCGTTGATTTTTCCGCTTAACATTGATTTTAAATTTAGATAAGTCATGGTGGCATTTACCACATTTAGTTCCGAAACCAGATCAATCACGTGATAAATTGGCCCTTCTTTATTGGACACGGTCAGCAAATCAAGGCAATGTTGACGCACGAGTAAAGATGGGTGACTATTATTTCAAAGGATTTGGTACCGATGTAGATTATGAAAAAGCTGCAGCTTGCTACCAAGTTGCTGCAGAAGCAGATTTCAGTGCCATGGCAATGTGGAATCTCGGGTGGATGCATGAACATGGCATAGGAGTTGCTAAAGTTTGTTACCCAATTATTTATACAATTCTTTATATCTATTTCAGAAAAACAAGTGTCTTAATAAAGTATTTTTCATAGGACTTTCATCTTGCGAAAAGGTGGTACGACCAGTCTTTAACGACGAATCCAGATGCGTATCTTCCTATCACGATATCACTAATTAGGCTGAACTCAAAAAGTTTTTGGGACTTTATTACCGGAATTGAAACAGCTAGAAATGAGGAAGAATCATTTAAAGGACTATTGTGGAAAGATCCATCTTTCATTGATGATGATGAAACAGGTGGGTCTGTAGAACATGTTCAGAATATGGCAAAAGATGAGGAGCAAAAGAAATCAGACGATTATTTAAGTTCACTCTATCCAGATATTTTCGACGAGGCCGATGAAAGGGAAGCTTGGTTTGAAAGTTTAACGATATTATTGATGTGTATTATGGTAGGATGGCTAGTTTATATTCGGCAATTACGGTGGAATCATGCTCAACCAGCTGTTGCTGCACCAGGTTAATGTTAATACAGAGTCATAATGAATTATATTAATTAGAATTACTCGATAGCTATATTTTAGAAGTTTTATTAATTTTTAAGCTACATTTAGACTTATTGATTAATGTCATTCTTTGTGGTTGCGGTTGTTAGTTATTATATATAATAAAATTAATTGCCCGGAGCAAGGAGGAGGACACTCTGTGGAAAGGTAGTGGTACAAAATTGGTAAAATGTGTTCATTTTTTTATACGAATAATTACTTCAGACATGACAATTTCTAAATTTAAGAAAAATTATTTAAAATATATTGTATATTACAATTTTAAACTTATTTTTTTTTACAATAATACTGAAATAATTTTTGGTTATAAAATATCTTGATTATAAAAAAATAAAAATATTTAGACATTGTCAATATATATTTAGTAACCAATTTTAGTATTCGTAAGGGTTTATATAATATCTTTTAGTACGGGATAGCATAAAACATTATATGGGTTTGGTGCTGAGAAAAGGGACAATTTGACAAAAATTAACCCATATGATTATCACAACCCTTATTTTTAGGTTTTTGGGGGTTCTGAACTTTTTTGCTTAAAGTGATTACTACGGGTTATATCTTTCGCAAACATTATCTCGTGAAATATTGATCGGAATTGTAATAATGCCACTAGATTCGTCCCAATGAGACGAACCCAAAGTCATACGTTTATTAAGGAAAAATTTACATATAGTCATGGTTACATATAGCCTATATATAATACTTAATACTAAACTATATATAATACTTAATACTAAACTATATATCTATATTAAGATGTTCGATCCGTATAGAATCACATGATTTTGAATCACATGATTTGTATCACACGATTTTGTATCACACTACCCGTTGTTTAACAACGGGTCGAAGCACCTAGTATATAATAAAAAAATTAGGGTTGGGTCGTTTAACCGCATAAAAATTCTTTTATAGTGTTGGGCCGAATTATGAGGATTGTCTTAATGTTGGCTAAATTAAACGGTTAATTAGGGTTTCGCATTTGATTTGATTTGATTTGATTCAAATATTTGATTAAATTGAAAGTCCAAATATTTGATTTGATTTGAAAATATTTATAAATAGCTAAAATTTGAAAAGTTATAGTTTCAGAAGCTATTTACTCAAAATTTTATTAAGACAATTATTAATTTGGTTTTATGAAACTAGGGCTATTCTGATTAAGAGAACATTATTCATTTAATATACAAAATTGATTAGCTTAATTTTTTTTTTTTTTGGTTTTAAGATAACCTCTTGGTTACTGTCCTTTTATTTGATTATTGTTAACTTTTTACAGTATGGAATCCCATACCATATACATATTTAAAGAGTACAACTAGCTATATGTATAACTTTTGATTGTCTATTTTAAGTAAACACCTGAAGGTTTTACACTAGCTGTCATATCTATAACCTTACTGAGTTACCTATTTAAACCCTCTGTGCCTATGTATATTAATCTTCTAACCAAGCAAAAATATATTAGTATTCCTTATTTTCAAATTTCCAATTTAGAACTTTAAGATAGACCTACCTATAGGGGTCTTTTGTCTTTAAGGTAAACCTGCTAGAGCTTTTTGTATCCACAATCTGGCTAACCTAGGCTTCGGTAACTTATGTCAAGTCCGAGAACAAGTACTTGCGAGCCAAAGCCGCTACCATTATCTACTTCTGCCCTTGTAAAGTTCACTCAAACCTCAGTATATACTTTACAGATTATTACTAATATCTAAGTTCTGTCAGTAACCTAAACTCCTAATCCAGATAGCCCAGAAGGGCTTGACTTGCCTCTAGTTCCCATGGTTGGGTTCTTTTCTTCCAGCTCACATCCGACGGCCTGGTTAGTATAGTGCTTGCCTAACACCAGTCCTCATTCAGATCACTAAAATCAGTATCTGGATCCCTTAGATAATTTTTTACATAGTATCGTTAAAGATCTGTACTACTTCTCTACTCAAGACTTGCCAAGTAGGCTTCAATACCTGGATTTATACAGCTGTTTCACCTAGTTCATGTAACTCATGCATCACACTACAGTTCTACAGCTTCCTAATAACCCCTGGTACAACCAAGTTTACAGATCCAATAATCTATCAGATTATACATAGTCTGCCATAACACATTTTGTAAAATTCGAATTTTATCACCAGTAGGATTCGAACTTTTGTCCTGCCGCTTGGGGTGCAACAACTTGACCACTTCACTAAGTCGTCACACCTTTATTGATTAGCTTAATAAAATTTTGTGAAAATCAAAGATATTTATAAATGGTTAAAATTTAAAGAGCTATAGTTCTAGAGGCTATTTTTCAAAATATTATTAAGACAATCACTAATTTGGTTTTATGAAACTAGTAATATTTTAATTAGAAGATCATTTTTTATTTAATATACAAATCGATTAGCTTAATAAATTTTAAAAAAAGGCTTAGGCTGCAGAAAATTTTGTCTGAGTCTCTATTCTTGACATTCTTAGGATATAAAAGTCATATATAATTTCTTTCTTATAAATTTGCTTGTAAAGAGATTCAATTGAGTTTTAATAAAGTTAGAGGCATGGCCTCACTTTAAGTTTCAAAAAAAAAATAAATAAATTTTAAAAAAATCAAAGATTTTTATAAATAGCTAAAATTTTAAATTGATTTGAAATTTTAAAATCAAATAATTAAATCAAATTCAAATCCAGATTTTTTAAATCAAATCAAATTCAGATTCAGATTTTCAAATCAAATCAAATTCAAATAAGTCTAATATTTGATTTGATTTGATTTTAAGAAACTCTATAGTTAGGGATAGGGAAGTTTGGTTTGGTTCGGTTTGGTTTAATTCAAATTTGATTGATGCATGATCTGCATAAGTAAGAATTTATATTAGATCAGACAAAACTTCCCCATCCCTATCTACAGTTAATGTGTTTAATGATCCTAATATCTATTAATATTTGACAGATTAAAATAAAATCAAATTAAAATAAAAATTTGTTATGTTTTTTAGTATTAGGATTAGGGTTTAAAGTTTAAGTTATTAATAAAAAGTATATATAAGTTTTATAAACTTTAAAGATAAGCAAAAAAAGTTACCTATTTATTTAATCTAACTTATTTTAATCTTATTCTTTTATCTTTTTATTATTAATATTGCTATATAAATATAAATTATAATTGTTAACAAAAGAGTTTAGGCTTTATAGTTTATTGGTTAAGCTTTAAAGGTAGAGTGAATGTAGATCATTTTCTATATAAGGATATCGACTAAAAAAATTTTACCCAAAATTGAACATACGTTACATATAAAAGTTTTTAAAAATCTGATTTTTTTTTGTAAAATTTTTACAGTATATACATTAAACTCATCTAATTATAATAATAGAATTTGAACCTTTGTTATATTCGAAAAAAATATACTTACATATATCGTTAATTCTTCCTAACTTAATCGAAATTTGCCTAAGTTACACAACATAAATAACATATGATCATCACCTGATTTTAATTAAATATTATTGTAAAAAATTTTAGTAACGTGATCACTATTGAAATGTAGATCATTTCACCCTACCTTAAACTTTCATAGACAAGATTAACAGTTCAAGTTAGGTTAAAAATAAATTAATATTTGCTTTTGTAACTTACAGAGGCCAAATTGAATACACAGCCTTATAGTTAAAAATCACAGATTAAATAAAGACATATTAGAATATAGAGAGAATTAGTAAAAATAAACCAAATTTATCTAATAAATTTAGTTTATTTTTACTGACTTTCTTCTATATATATAATTGATACAATATTGGATTTATATTAGGATCTCGATATAGATTTGATAATAGTAAAGTTAAATCAGACAAATATAAAAAAATATAATATTTATATTGGAAGATCAAAATATATCAAAATAATACTATAGTTCCTAATAATCACTTATACCAAATTTATAGCTAACAAAAACAGAAACTTGTTAGAAAAAAGTAGAAGAGACAACTATGAATAATAGTTTTACAGAAGTTAAGAACTTTTATATTTCCTCCAAACTCCTTTGTATATTCAGCATACAAGTTAAAAGTGTTCTTGTACAAAATAACTGGTAGGAAGATGGTGCTCTTATGCAAAAAATTTTAATAAAAGCTCTGCTTTTGCTGATGAAGTTAAAGATAATTGGTCTAATGAGAACAACAAGTGGGTTTTCAACACATTATTTACCAAAGTTTAAGACTACCTGCAAACTGAAACCCTCTTCTATAGCCTACTCTTGGTCTTTACAAAATTTTTCCAAAAAGTAGAAAAAACTATATACTTCTATTAAAGATTGACAACAACAATCACTGCTGAAAAAAGAAAAATACATATACATATACATATTCACTTTGAGTTATAGTATAAGATAATGTGATAACATTTGAAATCTTGTAAAAAATGTGTCAACAAGTTGAGATAGCAACTAGAAGTTTTGACCCTTGGAGTTTTACTTTAAGACCAAATAGTTTTTGATATTTTTTATATCCTAAATATAGACATAAATAACTAATATAGAGTTTAGTCTAGTTTATTTGTAGTACTATATAATTTTTATAATTCTGCATCAGTTTAATAGTACTATCTTTGTTTTCTTTTCTTTTGTTTTTCTTTTTTTTGTTATTTAGTTTTATTGATTTAGATGGACCAGAACTTGATATTATAGTATTTTCTCATTTTTGTTATACTCTTTGCTTTGTGTTTGAATTTTATTTTGTAAAAAGAAAAGTTAATTTGGATACAGTATGTGGTACTAGCCCATAACCAAAAAATAACTTCTAGAAAGTTAGGGGCTTGGAGAGAGGCTTGAAATCTACTGAGCTAAGTTATATCTGACAAAAGTATAGATAAGCTACTTTATGGATAGATTAATATAGCTACTATTAGAGAATAGAAATTTTTTAGTATAGTTAAATTTGCAAATAAAAAATAACAGGACTACCAAATTATAAAAAAAAATAGATCAAATATAGTGTTATAGAGTAACTTTATAATATTACACTAATAGTTTTGTAGAACAATACTTTATAATTTATAGTTTATATTTTAGATATAATTCTTGTTAAATTTATATTGTATTAGAATTTATATTGTATTTAGAATAGTTAGAATATTGAAGCATATACCAGTGTGTGTCATATGCCACTGTATGCCATATGTCACTGTATGCTGTATGTCACTATATGCTGTATATCACTGTGTGCCGTATATCACTGTGTACCATATGCCACTATATGCTGTATGCTAGTGTATGCCACTTGTTATATAGTTATACTGTATGCTAGTATACTCCACATGGTTGTATACTACTGTATACCAACCTAACAGTTATTTAAAGAAAGGCTTTTCTCCCTTACCCCAACAGACAACAGACAATTAGACAACTAGACAAAAGACAATAGATAGTTAGACAACTAGATAGTTAGAGTAAATAATGAATAGAAACTACTAAATACTCTTTAGAATATTGTTTTCTAAATATTCCTATAATATTCTCTTTGTTCTAATGACCTTGTAATGTCTTTATTGTCTCTAAAACAAGTAAATAAATCTTTTTGCTTAAACCTTCTCTCTTGCTCTTCTTAAACCCTTTTTTAAAAAGTACTGCTATAACAATAGTATAAGTTATCTCTTTTAAAAAACTATTTAATTTACTAATTTTATATAGTAATTTTATTGTATTTATATTATAATTAATATTTTTATCATATTAAAAAGCTAATTTAAATAATTATATTATAATATATAGTAATTAATTTAAAAATTTTTAAAAATTTTATTAAGGGGTAAGCTATACTATATTTGATCCAAAAAAAATAATACTATAGAAAACTCTTCTTACAGATTCTCTGTATACAAAATACAAAAATAAAATAATAATAAAAACACATAAGTGATAATAAAAAACAAGACTTGCAGATCTAAGAAAAAAGCAAGAAAACTAAAAACAATATACAATTACTTAAGAGACTAGAGTAAATAAAGTAGAAGTAACAAAGATATAGAAGAAAACTTAGAAAATAGAAAATTGTTAATAATTTTGCTTTTTAATCTTGATTCTGTAATGCAGATCAGTTTTTGTTATAAAGAATAAACAAAAAAAATATGATAAAAAAACATGACAAACAAAAACAAAGGAGATATATAAATACAATAACCAAAAAGTTATATAGAGCAAGAAGCAATAGAAACTTCTAGAAAAAATTTATAATAGCTGAACAAGCAGAAGAACAAATAGAAGCAATACAAAAAAAATTAAGATAATATAAAATAGGAGAAACTAAATATACAAAACTTGTACTTAGAAAAAGAAACAATACAGCATATCAAAAAGCAGTATAGCTAGAAATTGACCTAACAGAACATATTCTACTAAAAGAAATAAATAGCACTATAAGAAACCTATATATAACAGAAAGAGAGAGGTAGTTTATATATAATAAAGAAAGAATAGCTGTTGAATATACAAGATTTAAAATAGAGACAAAAATGAATGAAAGACTAGATAAACAAAGAAAGTGCTGACAAAAACAGTATAATAAAATAGGACTAGAATTAGTATTATAGCACTTTAGAAAATTTGTTAAATTAATAGCAATAAAACAACATATAGAGAAAGAAAAAAGATAGAATAAAAAAAGAAAAAAAAAAGATTCAGGTTTGACAGAAAGCAAAGCTTCTAGAACAGAAATAACAAGAAGCTAAAGAAAAAGAAGAAATATTGAAAAAAAAAGAATTACAGAAAGAGATATTGAAGGTTTATAAAAAAGAAAATTTTAGATAACCTAACTAAAAAATCAAGATCAAAAATTTTGACAACAACTTTGACAAAAGATAAATATCTAACAATATACAATTTAAAAACTTACAAAGAAAAATATTAAAGTAAATAGTAGAAATTATATATCAGGCAAGCTTAAAAAGCAGACAAGATAACATTAAAAACTAGAAAAGAAGAAAAAGAAAAGCTTGAATAAATAAAGTAAACAAATTAGATTCATAACAAACACCAGCACAAATAAAGAAAATATTATACAAAATGTAGTAGTAGAGAGAACAATAGAAGTCAATAATTAGAAAAAAAGAAAATATCATATTTAGAATAACAAAAAAAATCATAAGAAAAAAAGCTAAAAATTAAGAGAAGTATATCAGATTGTAAAAGAAGTTGTATAGAAGAAAAGCAAGCTTATAAATAGAAAAGTTTAAAAAATCAAAAAAAGTATTTAAGAATCTAAAAGAAACTTATTAAAGAAAATTAGGTTTATAGAGTAAAAGAAAGAATAGAAACACAAAGTTCTAACAAAAAAGAAAAAGAAAACACAAACAAATTAATCAAGACTTAGAAGCAGAAGAATCAAAAATAGTATTAGAGAAACTAGAAGAAGAAAAGAGCTACAGAAGAATGAATACTTTTAGAGAAAATCTGTATAAAGAATACTATCAAAAGTAAGAAGAATAAGATGAAACTCAGAAACTAGAAAAAACACAAGAAGAAGAGAAAAAATAGAAGATTGAAGCACTTAAGCAAACTACCTGTAGAAAGAAAGGAAAAGAAGTATAAAATAATGAATTGGTATAACTATAAAAGAGTGCAAAAAATAAAGTAGCAGTAGAATTTTTAGAATATATAGAATATTTTTTTTTTTTTTTTTTTTTTTGTAAATGCCATAGTTGAAACTTTATTTAAAAAAAGTAGAGAAAGATCTACATTT
>CAJVPZ010000583.1:0-18337 GCA_910592135.1 Racocetra fulgida | reverse complement strand
TTAATATTTTTTTCAATAAACTTTAATATTTTTCTTCAATAAACTTAATATTTTCTTCAATAAACTTTAATGCTTTTCTATAGTACAAGTCACTTTTTTAACGTCATGCATTTATAATTTCCTTTACCAAGAATTGAGTAGTTATGCATTAGTCTATTGGTTACGAAAAAGAAATATGCGAATTTTAATAATTAATAAATTATTACATAATATATAATCTCTAATATACTGTAATCCCTAATAAATAATTCATAAGATATATTTCGTAAGATACGTATAATTCATAAGATATAATCTGTAATATATAATCCCTAACATATAATTCATAAAATATAATTCATAAGATATAATTCATAACATATAGTTCATAACTTATAATTTTTTGTTTCGGTTTCCAATATTTAGTTGATTAGTTCTTTTTTAAAATTAATCGATGAAATACTATTTATCAGCCCAAGTTACTTACACTCTAAAATAACTTAAAATCATGGATTTTATAGCGACTATTTATGAATTATTTCAAATCTTGCGAGTAAATATGTACCGTATAAAAGAATATACATTAAAGGACATTTAACCGAGTGACGACAATTCCCAAGCTGATTGACGTTACAAATTCGTATATAATTAACATAAGACTTCTAGAAATTCCTAAACTAGTTTGCTTATGTGATAAACCTACATAAATTTAGATAAGCGTGGATAAAAATTTCTTCAGTGTTAATAATGTAATATGATATATATTTATTTTGTTCAATATAATAACCATGCACTTTTATTTATAAATAGGCTACTAATATAGATCTCTGCAAGTGCGCAGGATTACTCATCCTTATCTAGTTCCCATAATTCGTTTTTCCATGCTACAAATAAACCACTATATATTATGATTATGATATTCTTATTTTTTTTCTAAAGGTGACTCGTATCGGTACTCGGCATATTAAATTGATTGGTTACCTTAACTCTAAATAACTTATTTAGGGGTAAATGGTATGCACGCACGCACGTACGTACGTACGTTGTGTATGTGAAACATGCCAAAGGTCGACCCTGTTCAATTCGACCGAATATACAGTATCTATAATATATCTACTACTCTGTACAATCTGTATGCTAAAAGAGAAAAGTTAGAAATAGCAGATCCGAAAAATCTTTTAGTAATAGAGAAATAGTTTCTACCTTTGATTTGTGATAGTAAATTAGACCTTTCAAAAAATGAGGTGTTAAATGAAGCAGATTTTTTAATAAAAAAATTCTTTAAAAAAAAAAAAATTTAAACAAAAATAATTTAACAAAAACTTGATTACCGTATCTGCCCGTTATTACGGGTGCGTTATTTAGTAAGGGGTAATTGACGAGTATCGGTATACCTAGTATAATACGATTTAGATTAAATTAGATTAAATAAATGCAATAACGCCAATAACAATAAATACGTACGCAGTAAATATTCACAAACTTGAATAGCTTATTTTAAATATATACTTAAGAACTAATTACAATCATTAGTTATATTAAGATACATCTTAATTCGGAACGCTAATTTGAGACCATGACTATTTTTGAAGAACCTGGTTTAAATTAACGCCATTTTGTACTTTTGTAGAAAAAAATTTTAAAAAAACATTTTATTCCAAAAATTTGCTTAATTTCTAATGACTTAAGTATATATGTTTATAACAGATAAAAATTTTTTAATATCAATATTGAAAATAAAAAATGTCGGGGATGAAGCGCTTGGAATCAGATGATGCTGAGAATTTGGGTCTCAATATATAAACCCTACTAAAATCCACATATACTCTTTTATTATAAATTCTAACCTAACTTTAAAAAAAAAGCCAAAAAAAATAGCTCAACAAATTTTTAAAATTTTATATTAAAATAATTCAAATTCTCAGCATCATCCGAATTCCTCATCTCCGAAAAATATATTAACTACTTTAACTTCGTCAAAACACTCTTAATTACCTTACTGGGGGGTTTTTTTTTTTAATTTGAATTCATATGTTGCAAGAGGAAACAGAATTTAAGTGACTCGGAGTTCTTTAATTAACTAATATTTAGGGTAGAATTTCTAACTCGCAACATGTTGATATACAGTAATATAATAGCCTCAAATTACAGATCGTAATTAGTTAACGATGGTTAGTTAGTCAGCTATTAACCATCGGTTATACCATCAGTTATAACCACATTTTGGTCAGCTCACCATGACCGATCGTTGACAACCCACCTTTGCAATTGTAATTATGCCCCAACCAGTGTTATCACGTCAAGACTTTTTTAGGTCATGCCAATGTCCAAACGTCCATATATCCAAGAACATCCACAGCATATTCAAGCTTCAAAACTTATTATATTAATTTAAATAATATATGATTGAATATTTTTATTTAGAAAGTTAAAATAGTAATAAATTTTGATTTATTTGTCCAAAAATGTTCAAAGGTGTCAAGTCAAAACTCATGCCCAAAACTGTCCCGTAACAACACTGATCCAAACCGCTGTACTAATGGCACTTGTAAAACAGTTTTCTCTAAATACACACATTAGTCGAAGAGTCAAAAATCAACATATAGTCATATTATTTTCAGTTTGGCTAATTGAGTGCCGAAGGTGCTGAATGTATGCTAGTCTATGTCGGCATTCTACTTGCTGAGTAGGTGCCCGGCTAGCTGAATAGGCATTCAACCAGCTGAATACCTATTCAGCAAGCAGAATTCCGACATAGACTAGCATACATTCATTCAGCACCATCGGCAATCAATTAGCAAAACTGAAAATAATATGACTATATCAGATATGTTGTTTTTGATTCTTCGACTAGTGGCACCCTCTATAAATGCATTCTTATATGGAAGTATGACTGAATATATAATATCAATACACATCCCAATAGTTACAAAAGAGAATATCATATTATTGATAATTAAATCCTCAGAATTATAAAAGCACGATGTCATATCCTTAAAAAAAAATTTAGAGTTTCTAATAATCTGTTTTAAAATATGATCATTAGAACAAGCAAAAAAATATTAACAAGTTATAATTCATATGTTTCGCATATTAGCGTCATCAAAATTGTTGATTTCACACCATTGTACACGACATTTTTTTTAGCCCGTAAGTAGTGTTTGTAGTCCCTAACCAACTTAGTCGGTCGACTAAACAGGCATGTGATTTTAATTATACTATTGTTTGCAATAAATATTATTGGTTAAAATTGCGTCTGATAAATTTATTGGTTTGACCAATAATAAGTAGATATTTTGAATGTAAGCTCCAAAATGACTTAGTCGACCAAAGCCGACGACTTTTCCAATGACTCAGTTGATGGATGGTTAATCGATTGACTACAATCACTACCTGTAAGTGCATTGCTTCCAAAATCGTACGACGCTAAAAGTCATCCTATTTGCATAGTTGTAAACTTTTGGAAATGTTTTGACGTCCAAATTAAGTGAAAAATGGTTATAAAAGGAAATTATGGTTTCGCGGATTTTATAAAAACACTAGTATCCTCATTCTTAATCTTGTGTCTTTCGCGTGTTGTATCTCTTGATATTGATCAGCCCTTCGTTTCACTTCTCTCTGAACGGATGTCGTATTTATATAAAATCCAAAAAAAAACAAAATAATTTACCCATATAAAATGTAATAACGAGTACTTTGTTCGTTTTGTTATTCCAAATATAAATCGTGCTACATTACTGTGCATTTTGAATTTTTAGAAAACGATGTATACGTACGATAATTTTGGAAATCATCGTCGTTACTTGTAATCGGTTTACAAATATTTCTTTGAAAAATATTTAATGATAATATTTTAGGATTCTGTGCTGTGCTAACCTCGGGGGTCTTAAATGATATGAAAATAAACATTTATTTTTCTTTTTAAATTTAGAAAAATTGGCCTGCCAAGATAACAATAATTTTTATAATGTTATTAATCGTAACCTTAATAACTTATAAAAGGTAAAATAATGATCAAAATAAAATTAGAAAACATACGTGAAAAACAATGTCTTGTCCAGATTTTTATAATATGTGACATTATATGCCTATGTTATGTTATTTACTTAACCATTCGACCACAATATTTCGGTTTATTATTAATGCACATATAATAATATATCTGAATGCTATAACTTGTGCTCTAATTAAATAATAATACTTCATATGTTAAAATTAATAAATTCTCTTTTGTATATGCTTATTGAATATAAATAAGCCAGTTAACTGATAGAGAATATTAAATTTTAAATCATAAAAATAAGACCGATTATTGCTTATCTAAATTGTCATCATCGTCTTTATTGATATTCATTTTAATTATTATAAACTCATGTAATTCATATTCGTATCATTCTGTTCCGTTAAACTTACAGGGAATGAAAAATACGTATCCAGAAGCACCTTATATCAAATAAAAAACAATGAAGAAGCCTTTAGAGCAATAATTTCAATAAAAACTCAGCGATCGATCGATCGATAGTTTAATGTAATCACATGATTATTTCAACTTAATTTATTAAAAAACATTCTCCGTGACCATTACTCACAGCAACTGCATCTATGAGATGCAACCCTTGTTTGCTTTTCTAAACGATGTTGAGTTTATGGCACTGTACACCTTAAAATCATATAAATATTTAATCTGTGCATATATTTTCTTATATTTGCGTACGTACGTACCTAATTTAATGGAATCAAATAGAGAAGGGCAAATTTTAAATGAAAGGGAATTAAATCAATATTTAACATCTACGGAAGATTTAAGTTCCGATGTGCAAAACAACATTGGATGGTGCTACCAATACGGATTAAATATTACCAAAGACGAAGAGAAAGCGTATAAACGGTATTTGAAAGCAGCCAATAATGGCAATTTTAATGGATGTAATAATCTTGGATGGTGTTTTGAAAAAGGCATAGGTGTTAATAAAGACGAAAATAAGGCATTTGTATGTTATAAAAAATCAGCTGTAGGTGGCAATCCTAGTGGACAGAATAACCTTGGTCGTTGTTATGAAAATAGAATAGGTACAAAAAAAAATGAGAAACATGCATTTAAATGGTATTTAAAGTCGGCAGAATGTGGTAATTCTAGCGGGCAATATAACCTTGGTTTATGCTACAGAGATGGCAAAGGAACATCTCATAATAGGAAAGAAGCAATTAAATGGTTACAGAAAACAAGAAATAATAAATATCAGCGTACAGAACCTCAATGTAGTAATCCTGATATATTAATAAATTTTTAAAAAAAAACGTTGGATGAGAACCACTATCCATTTTCATGGATTCCATATGAGTGCGTGAGAATAAAAACCTGGAACTGATTATAATGATTTACTATGATCAGTTACTGGTTTTCATTCTCACGCACTCATAAAATGAATTAAAAATTATAAGAACTGTCGGAGATGGTGGCTTTTCAACTGTCTATTCCGCTGAGTGGACGTATTCACACGATCACGGAGTAAAAACAAAGATGGTTAGCTTAAAAATATTTGATGCGTATAAAGATTGCAAAATACTTCTGAAAGAGGTAAATGTTTATAAATTCAATATTTTTAGTTAATATTTCGATTTTATTAAAGATTTAAATTTTAAAGCTGGAAGCTTACTACCTTATCGGATCTAAGGATCCCACATTTCTTCAATGTTATGGAGCATCAGGCTATTATATTTTAGTTATGCAATATCTACCAGGAACTTTAAAATAAAATCTTAGTTCAGTTGCACAAATGGAATGGAAAGAAAAATTAAATTTATTATCATATATAGCTTATGACCTTCAACTTATTCATTCTTTTGACATTATTTATTGTAATTTACATGATGATACTATATTACAAAATAGCAAATATAATGCATACATAGCTTGCTTTTCATTATCATTATTGGCTAATGAGGCACCATTTACAATACTGTTATCTTTTGGAGAATATGCAGCACCTGAAGTTGTCTGGCGAAAGGTGAAACCCCTGGTGAAACTGGCGAAACCTGGCGAAACCTCGGAGAAAGTCAAAACTCAGCAAAAAACAAATCCTTTAAGACTTTGAAAAGACTAAGCTGTGTTGGTGAATGAAAATATTTTGCGTAGCTATTAAATACAGCATGTGACTTATATAAAAAATGAATAAAAAAAGCAATAAACAAAGGCGATAGCTTTTGTTTGTATATTCTAGTACTATTAAAAGAACATTAGACTTCAAACTTTTGATGAAAATCATTTGAGTATGGCTTACTGTTAGGCGAAACTATTTTTGGAAAATGTCAAAAGAAGAAGCTGGAGAAATTCTGGCAAAATGGTGAAACTCTGGCGAAATAGCGAAATCCTGTCGAAACCATTGGCAAAGATGAAACCCCTAGAGAAGTCAAATATCAAATCCTCTAAGTCTTCAAAATGACTGAGCCATGTTAGTGAATCAAAATATTTTGCGTGTGGCTAATAAGCATAGTATATGATTTATATAAAAAAATGTATAAAAACAAGTAATGTAATAGCTTTTTGTTTGTATTTGAATAATATTAAAGGAAAATTAGACCTCAGACTTTTAAACTTATAATTAAATCAACTCAGCTATATAAAAGAAATTTATCTAAATATTTAAATAAATTTTATTGTTATGTTAAGATTTTTTCTCTTTAAAACTTCCTTTAAGTACTATACATATGTAAGTATAGTCAGACTTCTCTAAGTGCATGCTCTTGGGACCACAATTTGACAGCATGCATTTAGAGAATACAGTCAGACCTCTTTAAGTGCATGCCCTTGGGACCCAATTTAACAACATGCATTTAGAGAATAATAAGAAAAAGTGTATTTATAGTAGTCAAGTACAAATTTGTACAAGAATCTAAGCATGTATTTAGAGAGGATGTGCACTTAGAGAGGGTGTGCTTAGAGAAGTCTGACTATAGTTCATTAACATTATTATTACTGACAATTATTTCTGATTCTCTAATTTATCTAGCCCTAAGTCTAAGGGCTAACTTTAAGAAAATAATTGCTATGTTATTGACCTATAATAATAGATCAAATATAAAATTTAAATCAAGCATCATATATGACAGCATAATTATACATTTATGTCAAATTAAATGCTAGGGTTAGATAAGAGCCTATGATAAAAGTAATGATTGTATCCATTTCGAAATCCAAATCTGGTCATATGTGGGTAGGTTACCCAGGTAGTAATTTTTCTAAATACAGTTTTTACTGTTGTTGCTTTCTTTTCTGTAATTCAGCTTCCTGAAATGCAATTTCTCAGATTTTATCATTCCAATATTTTTTTTTCAGACAAAATACATTTGGGTTTTTTTATTTTATCAATATTCACTTTACTGACAGTTTAATTTAGGGAATTGATATTTCCATACCCTTTTTTGACACTCCTGCTAGCTCTAAACCCTAACCAAACCCTAATAATTTATATTGATTTTTATTAACAGGGGTGTGGCAATATCAAAAAAGGGTGTAGAAATATCAATTTCCTTAATTTATCGATAGTTTAACTCACCACTAGTTTATTTTATTGATAGTTATTTTACCAACAAAATAATTCCGGTTATTGCCGTTAGGTCAGGTTTAGAATTAAAATTAAGGTTAGTATAATTTTTAAAAAACCTGTTGATAAAATATGTTATTAGTAAAACAAGAGTTAGTAAATTGATAACATAAATAATATATATCAAATATATATATAGTAACAAAAAGATTAATAATTATATAAAAGTAGCTTGACTTTCTTTAATTACTTTCTATTCTTGCCTTTTTTACTAGATTTATCACCTTCTACTAGTTTTGCCACCTTTTATTAGTTTCGACACCTTTCGCCAGTTTCACCATTTCGTTATTTTAATTTTTTTTTGGCGAAAGTCAAAACTAGATTTCGCCTTTCGCCTGTGGCAAAACCTCGAGGTTTCGTCTAACAACACTACTCCCGACCTAATTATTAGTGAAGTTCGAAGGCATAGCAACGTATTATTCAGATCTTATGAAAAATGTTTGAACGTAGACCCAAAACAATGACTGTCAGCTTCAGAAATCTATGAAATTCTTACTAATTGGAGAGATAATATGATTGAATTTTATAAGCCTGATGAATTAAATCTATCAAGTGAAGATAATTTTGGTATTTGGAATTTAAGAATAATTAGTCAATTATTTCTGTATTACAAACAGTTTTTCACATTTTAGAATATGAAATGTCGAAAGAATTAATTAGATTTATATTCTGGGATGAGCTAAATAACATTTCAAAAATTGATGAAGGAAATTTTGGTATGAAACTTGAATTGAATCATATGTGATATAATTGATTTATATATATTTCTTATTTTACAATGCTTAGGTATAATAAGGAAAGCTCATTAGACAAAAATAAGAGCTTATGTCATTTGCAAAAAATTAACAAATGTGAAAGATATAAAGTATAATCAATACACAGCATTTATTCATAAATTAACAATGCATATTAGGATAGGAGACCTTTGCGAAAATATCATTCAACTTCTAGGAGTTAGTAAAGGTATTTTCAAATTAGTTAATCGGTTTAATTACATATTTAAATTATTTTTAATTTGTTTATATATAATAAAAGATTACATAAAAAACTAATATTATCTTGTAATGGAATATACGAATGACGGTAATTGACAAGAGTTTCTTCGAACAAAATGTAATCTAGGTTGGAATCAAATACTTAAGCTAGCTTATCAAATCGCAAATGGTCTGTGTTATTTACACAGTGAACACATTATTCACCGAGACCTAGTAAGATATTTTTAACATTAAAAATCGATTAATGGTTAAATACGCTCTTATGCTTAATGATATTAAATATTCTGATTAGCATAATACGTAAAAACATTGTTATTCATTATGGAAATGCAAAAATAACTGATTTTGGAAATGCTAAGAGCAGTATTGTCACGGAACAGTTGTGGACAGTGAGTTTGGACACTTTGAACAATTTTGGACAATTAAATAAATTAAAATTACTCAAAATTTTATTAAGATAATCTATATTACTTTCTAAGTAAAATATGTTCAGCACCTAAAAAAATATATAGTTATATATATTTTAAACAAATTTATTAATTATTAAAGTTTAAGTATACTGTTAACCCCTGTAACTTAACATTATGTGATACTAGACAGAAATATAACACCAATATCAAGAGTACTGAATAGTAGTGAACAGTATTAACTAGTGCTAAAGTAATATAGATAGGACCAGTAATTCTAAAGTACTTATTATATTAATAGCATTTATACCTTCTGTTAAAAATTAGTAGTCCTAGTAAATTTGTAATTTATAAAAATAGTAATAGAGATTGATAGTTCAAAAAATATAAATAGACTTAGAAATTACTCTTGTAAAGAACAGAACTCAAAGTTCCAACCACTTGATAATAAATAAAGAGTAATTGTGTCTTCATACATGAACAACTCAAATATTTTATTAAATAAATCATACAAATAACCCTTCTTTACAAGTGTGATTGTATCTTCATACACAGATCGCTTGAATAAAACCCTATCTCAGTTATAGTGTCTTCATACACAAATAACCTTGAGTATAAGTCATAAATTTGTTTATATGCCTATTTGTATCTTCATATACAAGTAGTCGTTTGCCTTTTTCGTAAAAGCAAATCACTCAAATCCTCTTAAAAGCGTAACCACCACTAAACTCATCTCTTACTTAGCTTAAATCGGCATTCTTGTTGGAATTACTTAACTTAACCGTCGCTATAGTAAAACGTTATACTGGACTTATAAGAGGTAGTTTCGGGTGTAATATTTGGTGGTGACTGTGAGATACGGCTTCACCATTTAAAAGAAAAATCATAAAATTGCATAAGCTTTAACTTTGAGAAATACTTAGAAAGAATCGATAAACATCAAAGAGCATATTGGGAAGATATAGAAAACAAACTGAGCAACAATTCATGTGAAACTTGTTACTTGATAAGGAATAATTTACCACAATCGTTCAAATACTTCATCACTTGGTATAGACTAACCGTGCCCATATTTTCTTTTTCTAGAAAAACCATAGAGTATCTTAAGGAATTAGAAGAAATTTTAAAACAATTTAATATACTGCAATGTAAAAATATTATCTGCAGATTGATATTTAGTATTAGATATAATAAACCCTCTGGAAATTTAATAGAGTTAGTAAGGCTAATCTTATCGATCGTGATATATACGGACTGCTTTGAGAAGGATCTATTATCCCTAAAATTTAAGAAAGAATTAGAAGAACTTTTATTAGAACAAGCTGGTGAAAATTCCAAATCCCCAACCCTATCAATCGCAAAGGCTCTTAAGAGACCCAACCACACAGCATTTAAATGCCCAACACCCAACTTGCTCCCACCTACCACAAAAATGATCTCAAATGACGATATTCTCAATTTTCTCAAGTCGCACTCAAAGAAAGCATTTTCTTGTGAGTCGAACCCTTTCTGGAGGACGGATCTCAGAACCTATAAGCGTGGATCAAAAGTTTTGAAAAAGCTGCCACCACTAATAACTGGGATGCGAAGAGAAAAAGAGCCATTCTACCCACCTTTTTATGGGACAACACTGATGAATGGCAGCAAACATATTTCTCTGGGACTACTGCCACTACCAACCCTGTTAATGACTGGACTGCCACAATTAAGGCCTTTAAGAAACAGTTCTGCACCCAACGCTAGCAGAACAAATGGCTGCGTGAACTAGATACGTTGAAGCAGCAACCGGGCAAGTCTGTCAACATCTATTATAGCAAGTTCAAATGGTTGGTTAAACAAGTAGAGATCTGTGAAAAAGTTGAAGACGCTCAGCAACTGTACTATTTTAAGAGAGAACTAAGACCTGACATGCTCCTGTTGGTCTTGATGCATAACCCTACCAACTTAAAAGGAGTCCGCAAGTTAGTACTGACCCATGAACAAGGGACAGATTTCGCAACCAACGCCAATCTCGTTCAAGTCATGAAATCCAGGGATCTGGAGAAGGACATTGAGTTCCTAACAAAGCAAATGCAACAGATATTACTTAACTATGCAACTATCGCCTCTGCCTTAATCACGCAAACCACTGCTGGACTATCTAAACCACCTAAACCTACCACCGCCATCAAGACCAGGCCGATTTGTTATAGATGTGGTGAAAAAGGACATTTCGCTCGGAATTGTCTATCGAAAAGAAGACCAACTACTGGGTCACCTCCACCTAGGGATGGCAAATGTTTTAAAACAATCTGTTTTAAAACATATTTTAAATGTTTTAAAACATTTAAATTTTTTAATAAAAAACAATAAAAAACAATATTTATTTATAAACTAATCATAGTATAGAATTTTAATCATATAATATATAAAACTCTTCACAATAAAAGTAAACAATAGGTTAAAAATTTTTATTAATCCTTCTGATATCTAAAAAATTCTTAAACTTTATAATACAAGTTTATTAAAATGCACTAGTAATATTTAATAATACAATTATTAAATTTTAAACAATTGACTAAAAACTAAAGTCAGATGTATTAAATAAAAATGTTCAAAATCTTCAAATCCTTATACTAACCAAAATTTGAACCTTTATATCTAACCTTATAACTCTACTTTAACTCTAAATTTCATAGCAAAAAATATATATGGTGTCAAATATCACTAATGCATTTTACTCTAAATTTCATAGCAAAAATATATGTATATCAAATACTACTAGTGTATTTTGATATTTTTCATATTAAATACTTAAAAAACTGTATTTATAAAGTATAAATTTTTTTATTATTTAATAAAAAATACAAAAAATAGTTTAAAACATGTTTTAAAACATGTTTTAAAACATAAGAAAATAAAAAACATGTTTTTTGCCATCCCTACCTCCACCCTGATATATGTACCCCAATTCTTTTCGACGACGAAACATTAGCTACGCTGATATAGAAGAGTATTATGATAACTAGGATGAAGAGAAAATGGTGTATGTCTCCCAGAACCCTAGAAACCAACCCTATACGAAGGATAGAAGGGAGGCCAAGCAGAAGCAGTCAGAACAGCAGAAGGAACAAACTTATTGAAAGATAGTGCCCAGGCCTTAACCGTCAACAACTGCTCCGATGAATGTTGAAAATCAACAACCTGACCCCAACCTCAAACTCAACCAACTCCCATCGTATGACCTAAAAGGGTTATACAGAAGCAACTGTCATCGATTGTAGACCAGCTTGCTCTGTATGACATATCAGAAGATTTATTGAATATATGAGCTAACACTACATATGGTCAAATGTTGAAATATTCAGAACAAAAACGAAATTTGGCAAAGGGTTTGAGAAGGAAAAAGCCTCCAACTACCGAAGCGAACCAAGTATTGACAGATTAAGCTCAGAAGACCGTCGCTATGAGGTGTCACATAAAAATCAAAGGCAACCCTGTGGTTGCAATTTTGGATTCAGGTGGAACAGTAAGCATAATCACCCAAAAGCTTATGCAAAAACTGGGCCTTACCCCTACCCAAGAGTCCAAGACCGTGGTCGTTATCACCAATGGAGGAAGAGCTAAGGCTCTTAGTATAGTCGAAAATATGAGGATAGTCCTACAGGACATCATTATATCCATAGACCTCCAAGTAATCGAATCTATAGATGAAACTCTGCTGTTAGGAACTGACTAGTTCACCAAATCTAGAGCCACTCTAGATTTTGGAAAACATACCTTACACATTAGATCTTTAGGCAAACAAGCCACCATAAACACTATTCACATTATACATCTACTGCTATTACCAATTGACGAAAATGATGACGATGAGCAATGGATTGATAAATTAGACAAAGAGGAAGAACTAGAAATGTTCTTCTCCGATGAATTAGCCGTCAACTCAGATGAAGACCTGTATTACAACCCTTGGGAACAAGAAGTAAGTATTAATCAGGACAACCCGGCAATATACCTTACTGAAATATCCAACAATAATCCCATGGCCCCAAGGAAACCCGAATTCAATGTAGAGCAGGAGGTTACCTCTGAACAAAAGAAGGCTGCCCAAGATTTGCTTGTGCAAAATTATGAGATATTTGCCACAGATATCTCCAAAAATAGCCAGACCATAGGTTAGGCTACACAGATCACATGCACTATTATATTATTATCGGAGATGCAGCTTCGATTAAGCAAAGGCCCTATCATATCCCGCCCACAAGCAAGAATTCCTTCAACAAGAAATCCAAAAGATAGAAGAATTGGGAGTTATTCGACCATCCACAGGACTATGAAGTTCTCCCATCATTATAGTTCCAAAGAAGAACGGCAAGAAATGCCTCTGCGTCAACTATCAAAAGTTGAACACTGTAACAGAAAAAGACGTATATCCACTTCCGAATATTAATGACGTATTAGACAGCTTTGGAAAGGCCACCTAGTTCTCAAGTCTCGATCTGGTCAGTGGCTACTGACAGGTCACTGTAGCAGAAGAAGACAAGAAAAAGATGGTATTCGTCACCAAATTCAGCACATACGAATTCAACGTAATGCCATTTGGTTTCTGTAACGTCCCCGCCATATTCCAACGACTAATGGACACCCTTCTGCAGGAGTTCATTAATAAATTTGTCATTATGTACTTGGATGACATCACCGTATATTCAACCATATTTAAAGAGCATTTACAGCATCTCCAAGCTGTATTTACTAAATTAAAAAAAGCAAATTTAAGATTAAATGCTTCTTTTTCCTACCCAACGTTAAATTCCTAGATCATGTTGTGTGAAGGGATGAATTGCACCCCGATGAAGAGAAGGTTGACAAAATCAAGAATTACCTCGTTCCTACAATCCTGTGGCAATTAGAGGATTTTTGGGACTTGTGTCCTATTATAGAAAGTTCATCAACGGGTTCTCTAAAATCACCAAGCCCTTAAACCAACTGTTAAGGAAAGACGAGCTGTATATATAGGCTAGTCAACAGCAGCAAGCATTCAATAGTTTAAGAAATTATCTTATCACGGCCCCCATTCTACAACAACCCGATTTCGAATGACCCTTTTATATATACACCAATACATCCACCTTTGGATTAGGAGCTATTTTAGTACAAATTGATGATCAAAGACGAGAATATGCCATTGCATATGCAAGTCGAAGTTTGACCAAGGCAGAGCAAAATTACTCCATCACAGAGCTAGAATGCCTTGCCATGATATGAGCTGTGAAATATTTCTATCAGTATATTAGCAGTAGGCACTTCTATCTGATCACTGATCACGCCGTATTAAAGTGCCTACAAACCACAAAGCTTAAGGGAAAAAGGGCTAGGTAGATTTTGCGCCTCAAGCCTTATGACTTTACTATTATGCACAAGGCTAGTAGAGTACATAAAAATGTGAATATATTATCACGAATATATAAAGACGACTCATTAGAAAGCAAGAAAACATCACAAAATGTCTTAAAGAGTCCTCTGATAGAGCCTGACAATGCCAATTAGAAAAACTTAATCGAAGTCTATATGGTCGAATGTGGAGGGTTAGTGCCTCTAATAGATGAAGATATGTTAGAAGAAGTATGACAAACTCTACAGTATGTCCCAACCTTTAATATTATGAAGATGGTAAAGCCTTATCAACAAGTTAAGTTCATATCACAAGGCATATATTATGATAGTATAATGAGTATGTGGTATCATATTGGATATATTGTCAGTCGATTGAAAAAGAGAAGAAAACAATGAAAATACCTCTAAGATTATATAGACCCAAGCACCCAATGTTGGTGTGAAACATGGCTATATTCTTCTAGTGACAAATGCTTGACTTGTCATTTAGACCTAAAATTATGGGTCACTGTCAAATTGTACCCAATCGAGGAAGTTGTTCTGAGTTATTGGGCTACACCTGAAAGTGATGAAGAAGAGTTGCAAGAAGAAAAATCAGAAGTTGTGAGCCTCATCGACAATATTAGAATCGATATAGAGTATATATATACTGAACCCAGGACATATCTTCTGCTCGATTATGAGTCTGACGAAACCGTCGACGTCTTTAAATTCTTTAATCAAATTAACTACATTTTAAAGACTGATGAAAAAAGGTTAGTAGTTCAACTCTGGTAGCTATCAATGCTTGAAACCTCGACCTTTACTTACACTCAAGAATTTAATAACTACACCAACAATTATCTTTGTAATTCCATCTGATGGAAAGTCCTGAACCCAACCATCTACATCAATTAACTACCACCCGAGCCAGTCTAACCAAATATACTTAGAATTCAAAAAAAAAAAAAGAGAAATTTCAAATGCACAGTTAATATTTTATAATCAGACAATAGATAACCAAAAAAACTAACATACTTACCTAGGATAAATTTTTATCCAAATCAATTGCCTGTATCTGTTTTATCACTCCATCAAAACTGTTGCACCTAGAAGCCTTGAGATTCTAACCAAACCAATCGCTTCACTTAAAAAAAAAAAAAAAAAAAAAAAAAAAAAAAAAAAAAGAAAAACATAGCAATTAGAAACCTCACAAGCAAAACAATGGAGGAAACAGAAAATAATCAAATAAAACCTTACCTTGAAACTGTGCAATATTCAACTAACATTACCCCATATATCCAAAAACAGATAACAGCCCAGAGCAAGAACTTCATCCTAAACAACAGGCAATTATATCAAAGAAGAACAAAAAACCAACAATTAGTATGAGTTATTCAAGATTACGAAATCAAACTGATCCTATACTTACTTCATCATCACCTGACTGAAGCACATCTAGGAGTCGATAAGATAGTAGAAAAATCAAAATCAGATATTACTGGCCCCAGATGTACAATCATGCATGTTAATGACAAAGCAAGTTTAGAATCTCTGAATCATTACAACCTATACCTGTTGAAGCCCTGTTCTACCATATAGGGATCGATTATGTTGGACCACTTTCTCGAACTACAAGAGACAATAAATACATAATTATGGCTACCGATTATTTGACTAAGTGGCCAGAGGCAAAGGCTGTGCTCACAGCCGATGCAAAAGCTACTATTGATTTCATCTATGATAAAATCATTTGCTGATATGGAAGCTCTAAATATATATTAATGAATCGAGAAATGCACTTCAAAAATGAAATGATAGAAGGACTAGCCAAAAAGTTTCAAATTAACCATTTATTATCAACACTGTATTACCCCCAGACGAACGGACTAGTTGAACGCTTCAATCGAACTTTATGCAAATCATTGGCAAAACTCGATACTAAAGAAGAATAGGATACGTTAATACCTGCAGTTTTATTTGCTTATAGAACTGCAAAACAAGCAACTACTAAATTTACCCCATTCATACTAACTTATGGTTAAGAGGCTGATTTGCCTATATTGTAGCAAGAAATTCTTAAAGAAACTCTATTAACGTGCCTGTACACTATTACCAAAGAATTACTGATCATTCAGGAAAGGGCTAGAACCACTATTACCAAAGTCCAAAATAAACAACACTTCTATTGGAACAAGAAGCATAGAAAGGTTAAATGGTTGTTTCAAGTAAATGATATGGTACTGTTATATGACATGGCCGTAAGTAAGAATCTGGCAGGAAAGTTTTTATCTAAGTGGAAAGGACCATACTTCATACATGCAAGAATCGCACAAGATGTATATAAATTGCGAATAACTGAAGGACAAATTCTAAGCACCCCTATTAATATATTACTATTAAAACGATATTATAAACGAAGTAGTAAAACGATCCAAAGGTTATAAAAGAGACTGTGAAAGAATGAAGGATTCACTTATCTCACAAATGGAAACCACAGTCGAAGCCGTCCTACGAGAACTTTATTTTCATAAATCTATCACACGTTGTAATTGATCCTGAACTATATCAACCCACTGACGATCTGGAACAAAGAATCTAAATTACTTATCAAAGACTACTATTAACTCGAAATCGACGACGACAACAAAAGAGAGCACTGATCTATGCATATTACCTTGGAGAATTGATTGAGGAAGCCAATTCAACTGTAGGAGGAGACTTGCATACTCAGAATATATTGGAATATTACCATCAAGTGTTCACCAGGATGTACTAACTTTTTCGAATATATGGCGTTGAATTTATCTACAGGACTAGTACGCTCAGCTTACAAAAGATTGACAAGATAAGTGCCAACAATTTCACTAGCCTTGTCAGAGGATGCTCATAAGAGAACAAATTGGTCCAAAGCAACAACCGTAGTAGCAAGACTCCAGAAAAATCCATGAAAGGGCCCACCATTATAACTGTTGCTGGAAAAGAAGACTTGAAACGAAGTTAAGATAATACAGATCGTCCACTTGTTATAATTGTAAGGGTTGTACCACCACCACGTATTTCAGGGTCCCAGGCAAAAATCGATCTGTAGAAGAATTATTGTAAAGCGTATTACATATAAAAAAAAAAAAAAAAAAAAAAAAAAAAAATTTTTCTTTATATATATATATATGAACTATGATAGTCACGTGATACTGTCGTCATCGAACGAGAGCTGAAAATGTTGAGAAAGAGAAAAGATTATTAGTAAACTTATATTTCTTTTATAGTTTATTCATTTATATTATCTTATTAGAAAAATTTTTAAACTTTATTTGCTAAAATAACCTTACAATCTTCTATACCCCGGACCATAACTGCTAATCCTATCCTTAGTATTGTCTAAAACTAACCTATCCCAATCTACCCACTCCATCCCTTCAAAATCTAAATTCATAAAGTCTTCTTTCTTCTTTTCAATAACAACTTTCTTCTTGCCTTTATCTTTTAACCTATATATATATTAAAAAAAAAAAAAAAAAAAAAAATTTTTATTATAATTATTATTTATTATTAAAACTTTAGTAAAGTCTATTTTTCTTCTTCTTCTTCGGAAACTCATATTGTCATAGAATCATTACTCTCAATTACAATAATGTCTTCCTGTTCTTCTTCCTTCTTACTTCTCTTATTATTTACTTCATCCCTATTTAATTATATATTATTATATTAGATTATATTATATCATAAAAAAAAAAAAATAACTTACATTAACATCTCTTGCACTTTACATTTAAAAAAGTTCTTATCACTTATCAACACTTGTCTTTTTTTTTTCAACACAAATTTCTTTTCCTCCCATTCTTGCTTTCTTCTTTGCCACTCCAAATTTTCTTCTTCTAATTCCTTTTTCAACTTATCTTTCTCTCTTTTCATCTTATCTCTTTCACCTCTCACCTTATTTAAACTACTTCGTAAAAAATATGCTTGCTGCTATCTAAAAAAGTTTTCATCCAAG
>CAJVPZ010000582.1:0-18345 GCA_910592135.1 Racocetra fulgida | reverse complement strand
TTATATCAAGCCAATAAACACTAATAGCCGACTAGACACTTATTTGAAAGCCAGACGGCCAAGACGAAACATACCAAGGTTTATTACTTCAATAAAATTATACCAATTCCTCCTTTAGAATCAGTAAATCTTAACGAAGGTAACAACCTTCATGTTGTCGAAAATCGTCTCCATTCATAATACTGACCTTTCTCTTGTTGCAGGTACGTAGCGTCGTCAGTTCTTGTATGAAAAAAAACAATTTTCAAGAGTATCGATTTTTAAATTAAAATTTTTTAAAAAATCGTATTTTCAAAAAGGTTTAAAAGCTATCCGTTTTTAAAAAAAAGTGTTCTAGTTTTTAAAAAGGGTTTAAAACGTTATTTATTTTTTAAAAAAATTATTATTTGCTTAAAAAAAAGTGTATTATTATTTTAAAAAAGAAAAAAATCTGCATTTATATAAAAACGGGTGTTTTGATTGTTTTGATTTAGTGTATATTTTGATTACATAATTATAAATGATGTCATAGTGATATCATGGCAACCCGGATACCCACAGCCAAAAATGGAAATGATCATCATTGTTTATTTCAATACGTACGTACGTATTTTAAAAAAAATATTGTTAGAGTTAGTGTTAAGGTAAGAGTAGAGCTTTAAAAAAATATACTAAAATTTTGCGAGGAATTTTTTTTGTTAGAACGAATAAGTTAGTTTCATATGCTAAATTTCAAGATAAAAGCGAATTTTTAAAAAATGGTTAATTTTTTTAATTTTACCGTTACACAAGATAAATTCGACGTGATGAACACTGATTGGATAAAAAGCGTGATTTCCAAATCGGGAGGTGGGTACATAGATGTACGCGCGCTAACTATCGCTAAAATAATATACAGTAGATAGGACCAGTAGTTCTAAAGCACTTATTGCATTAACAGCGCTAATGCTTTCTTTTAAATTTAGTGGTTCTAGTAAATTCAGAGATCGATAGTTCAAAAGACTTAGATATTTCTCTTGTAAAGGACAGAACTCGAAGTTCCAACAACACCTCCCCAATAAAGAAAGAGTAATCGTGTCTTCATACACGAACAACTCGGATACTTTATTGAATAAATAACAATTCCTTAAAGAGTAATCGTGTCTTCACACACGGATCGCTCGAATAAAATCCTAACTCCGTTATAGTGTCTTCATATACGAACAACTGTTGAATAAACTGTAAACTTGTTAATACGACTATCTGTATCTTCACATACATTTAGCCGTTTGCCTCTTTCGTAACTGCAAATCACTCAGTCCTCTTAAAAGCGTAACCGCACTAACCATATACTTTACTTAACATAAATCGGCATTTGATATAAATCTCTAATATATCCGTCGCTATAGTAAAACGTTATACCGAACTTCTAAGAGGTAATTTCGGGTGTAACAATATTCATTTATTATATAGTATATAATACCTTATGTGTACGTACATTTCGTTTGATATTTATTTAGTCGCGTTTTTTTATTAGTCAAACGTTACGTTATCAAAAAAAATTTGAAAGCGTTCTTTTTTGGCGTTAACGTTCTGTAATATTTTAAAAATAGCGTCATTAGTCTGGAGATCAAAGATAGATTTAGAAGCGATCAGCTTCGTTTTAGTCTTTGACGATCATTGATTATCATTTTATCAGCCCGGTAAAGAATTCGATAAAAAAAAAAATAATAAATTGAATATTGAGAAAGTAGATTAAAAACCCAGGGAAGAAGCTCATAAAAAAAGTTTTAAATGGCAAATAGTGTGTAAGATCAGTCTTTTTGTCGGTTAAAATTTTTTTTACGCATGAGCATGAGCATGAGCGTGGCCATTATTCGAAGTGAAAATGAAAAGAAGCGACTAGTGCATGATCATGATCATACAACGCAACCAATTTCGTGAAACTTTGGGTTTCCTGTTTTATACTAAAATTTGCCAAAAGTAGTGCACAAATAGGCTAAAACGATGCAATTGCGTAGCACAAATTTGAAAGCGTTTTTTTTTTTGTGCTAACTAATCAGAAAAAATCACACCTCAAGGAAAAACCTGTAATCGGCAATCTCATGTTATCGTAGAAAAAAATCACACAATTAATCTGGACTAATGGGTCAAACTGAACTATCGATATTTCTATTTAAGTCTATGGGACTGAATTTCACTATGCGTTTGGTTCTTAAAAGACAGGTTACGCAGTTTGCGTGTAAACCATTTTGTGCCCATTTAGCAAATACTGATATTTTTAGATTGCACCGAAAACTTTAAACGATAACGATAAGTACTTATTTAGAAGTTAATCAAAAATTGAGCGTAATGTGAATAACGAGAATAAGGTATCGGATCAGATAATCAGATTGCGTACTTTGTGGATTTATTCCTGGGCTCTTGTTATGCATCCATACTATTTTTAATAAAGATGACGTATTTTAAAAAGTTAGATAGGAGAACGTGATAAAGAAGAAAAAAAAAAGGTCTTGAGGAATTTAGTATCAATTTCTGTGCTTATAACTTCAAACTAAAATAAAAAGAATAAAGCTTATCTCTAATTGATGCGCAGAATTTTATTATTCTGTTGAGTGTTTCGGCTATTTTTATATTGTGAAGTCTGTTTATTTCTTATTCTCACTATTTAGATAAGTTTTCGATTACGATACTTTAGGGTCTCTATTCAATTTCAGATCGCGCGGATCACGGGATTGGGGTTTTATCACTTAATGGTACTTTAATCACATTTGGTAGATCATTTGATAATGGTTGACTAAAGTACTTTATGCAATTACTTCAGCTCTTTATTCGAGCACGTTCAAATCTTATCCTTTATTTACCGTAAATTCACATTGTTTTTATATATAATATTATTGCATACGAGAATGATGTCGAGGAAAATAGAAATCATTTATTATTATTATATTAGCTATTTTAATCTTATAACTATTATCTTCTCTATATAAAAAATAGGATCTTGTTGATTTTATTTATTTTGAAAAAATCATGTTTCTTGGAGAACCGCGATAATCATGGAAGCTAATCTTTCCATTTACGGCTGCCACAATAGTTACGTACGTATGTAATATCAGATATCGATATGATTAGCCGTAAACTTAACATTTGAGGAAAATTACGGAAGCGATATTTTTAAAAAAGAAATAAAAACACATTTTTCAAATTCTTCTTTTTATAGGTTCGAAATCGATGACAATAATGAAAGTAAATAAATTATAAAAATAAATAAATAAATAAAGACTTATTTTTTTTTAAAAAAAAGACTCACCTTTCAAATTCTTCTTTTTTGTAGGAACGACGAATGGTAACGGTAAGAAAAAGTAGGTTAATTATGAATAAATAGATACCTTATTTCCTTCTTTTGTAGGTACAGAATTGGAACGACAAACGACTACTAAAATCGAGAATTAAGGTAAATAAATTTAGGGGTTGGAACTATCGGTTTAAAGTTTTATACGATTAATCGCGATTAATCGTATAAAATTTTAAACCGATTAAGCGAATAATTTAACGGTTTTTAACCGTTTTTTAAAACCTTTACTCGTTTAACCGTATAATGAATAACGGTCCCAATCCCTATTCCAAACGCCAATAAACATTGGAGTTTATATGCAATATGTACGTAAATCTGCCACAGACAATTTTATTTAGTAATAGCACCCAATTTAGTTTATATTCATGTTATTGTTATTATTAATGTAAGTAATAGTGTAAATAATATCGACTCCGATCAACTCACCGACAGTCATTTCACCGAATGCTCATTTAGCTGACATCACATAGGGTTAGGGTTAAACATTTGATTAGTTGCAGGTAAATATTTTACTAAATTTCACCCGGCGTGATGTCGGCTAAATGAGCTGTCGGTAAGTGATTGTCGGTGAAATAATACGGATCTCCTCCCGTTAGCATATATTAAGATTTATTACGAAAATCTAACAGAATAAAATTGAATAGTTTAGACTAGAGTTACTGGTGAAACTAAATTGTGCTGGTGAAACTGGAGACTATCTAAAATCTGATTGGCTACTAAATTCAATAGCCAATCAGATTTTAGATAGTCCCCAATTTCACCAGCATGAATTAGTTTTACCGGCAACTCTAGTTTAAACATTATGAGTTGTATGAGAATCAGTTCGAATGAGTCAGAATCGAATAGGCAATTTGATGATTCAGAAAATTCGGGAAATTAGAATTATTATCCAGTGATTGGTTAGGGCCAATTGTACCCTTTTTGGGAATAAAAATGCATGCATGTCGACAGCAAGTAATACAAACCTTAAAATGAAACAGCCAATCAGCGAGTTCAATTTTTGGATAGACAGTGTGAAAGAAAATACTCAAAAACTAAAGTTTAAACCGACTTTTATGCACTAATTAAATGTCGTGAACAAAATTTACATATAGGAGGCGATATTCTATTCTTATATCCTCTAAACTAACGCCTTAACCTTAAATTTTTATCTTCACGTACTTTATTTTCATATTCAGTTTTCTTTTTTGGGTTTGTATTACTTGCGAAAATAAGTAAAATCTGCATGATGTGATACATAAAAACAAAGATCCCTTGTTCATTCCTGTAACATTATCTCAAAAATCTATTTATTTTCGGACTATTTTTTCTTAGTCATTTCCTTCAAATACAGTACTATTTATCCGAAGCGTAGCAGAGGATATTATGGGGAGGTAATAGACCAGATTTTGTGTGTTTATGTCCGCACCTATTTTTAGACGGATGATTATCAATTTATCAACTATGTCAATCAATATATTTACTTTTAACTACGCTCCGAATATCTAACAATACCTGTTTTCCTAGAATTAAATACTCATTTGTCCATGCCTGAAAGTTTATATCATGATACACATCTCGGTGCATTACAACTGTAACCCCGATATTTTTCAGAATTATCACAATACAGAGTCTAATAATATCTACGTAACTTCGCTTTTACTGTTCTCGAAATGGTTAAGCGTACGAAATATCGCGTCTACGGAGAAGCTAGTCCTTTTGAGATCGATATTTAAAATTTAATCGGCATTTAAGATTAACATGTAGAGAATTTGTCGGTATTCGTGCTCCGTATTCAAAAAGAGCCAAAAGCAGATGCATAATTATATTGTATTTACAGTCTCAAGTCTTTCGACCACCTTATTTATTTTACCAATTTAACGTTACACTTTTCTTTGCTTTACCTTAGTTAAATTGCGCCATATTACAAATTCCTTTGATTCTCTTTTTTGTGTTAAAATGTCAAATTTATTTTTGTTCTTACATGAATTTATGTGTTATGTTTCAAATTAATTGTTATTTTAATGACCTGTTATGTAAATTTTTAGAATGACGAAAGATTGGCTCATCTGAGGAAATAAAAATTTGAAATGCTTCAAGTCAATTATTAATGGCCTTATATAGTTATGAATACGATCGGTTTTTTAACAAGCACTCTTGTTGTAAACTTTAGTAAACTGCTGAATAATGTTATTAAAACGTGTACTGTATGTGTAAGACTTTGAGATACTGTATTAATAACAGATTTTGCACGTTATCTTGATCTTAAATCGTCAAGACTTCTTAACCTTAAATAGTTGAGATTTTGAACCATTTTTTAATTAAAATGCACTTGTTAAAATAGTTAGAAATAAATCTATTTGGTTAACTATGTGCGTTATTATTAGAAATAATTAAATATGCTCAAAATATTGTGTTCACTCCCTTTCTGGTATATAATCGCGAATAAAGCTATTATAGTTTGAAGAAAGTTCATTTCGGATAATATGTTCCGTTCACCTGATCTAAATCACAAAATTAACGCCAATTACCTCATACATTGTTACACCGTGTTAAAAATAAAGACAGCTTTGCGGAATTTAACTGGCTCGCTGCAATCTTAATAAAAAATGAATTTTGTTAAGTGATCTTTATAGCGGACTGTAGCCAATGATCTCATGTGATACATGCAAGCGCGAACCCAAAATGCTTTCCGTTGGAAAATTACATTTGCCATCATATAATATGTATACATATATATATTTGGCCGTTATTTAATAGCGACCCTGTGATTAACCAATCAAAATCGATCACGTGCAGTTGTTTTTTTAAAAAATTTGGGTTTTTATTATTAAAATAAGGAAAAAAACATGAGCGTAACGAATGATGAAATCGTATTATTAAAAAAAAAATGATAATGCAAATATAACCACTGCGGCAATTCACAACAACTCGTAACTTACATAGCCATACTAATGAAAAACCTACTAAACTAATTTAACATATATAGAAATCTAACAAAAACAACAATGCAACTCACAACGAAAACGTCAACAGCGCGGTGATTCCAACGACGAAATCACACCTGGATGAAGGAAAAGTTAGAAGCAACACGAAAACCGACGATGACTGCGCCAATAATTCCAATGCGATGACTCCAACGGCGAAATCACACACGGAGAAGAGAAGCGTTAGTAAACATAGAAGAAAAAAGTAACGATTAAAAACGAAAAACTTACATGAAGACGACGGCGCAAATAATTCCAATAGCGACGACTCCAACGGCGAAATCACATCTGGGCAAAAGCGAGCTAATAAGCAGGAAAGCATGAAAGCAGACAAACAAGCAAAAAGAAAAAGTGACCAAGCAAAAAGCATGAAAGCGAATCAAGCAAAACAGGAAGCAAGCAAAGAAACAAGAAAGCATACAAAAAAATAAACATAAGAAGCAAAAACGCAAGCAATTAAAAAGCAAACAAAAAGAGGCGCAAGAGAGCAAAGAAGCATAGAATACAAAAAAACAAGCATGCAACAAGCTCAAGAAAGTGTGCAAAAAACGAGCAAGCAACCAAAATAAAAAGGCCAAAAAAAGGATACAACTAGGAGCGACTAAAACAACGCGAAAATTACTTTTGAAAAGAAATCAGTAACACATTAAAAAAAATTTTATATGATCGCTAATCTCAAAAAATGATTGGACGATCATAAGGTCGCTGTGCGACAGGTCGCCACATAAATTTATTTTTACCATATATTTAGGTAAGTATTTTTGAACCCGGACCAATTTTATATATGACGTAATAACATTTTGGTCTGGATTCAAAAATAATTACCCATTTTTATTAAAAAAAAATTTTTTTCAAACTTAAATAAAATTTTTAACATATCATATATCTTTGACAATTTATACATAATATAGCTAGCTATTGTAATAAAAATTCTACAACGTAAAGACCAAAAATAAAAATCGCGGAGAAAATGAAAGCTTTCATTGAAACGATTTATGTTCTAATATATATGTTCATATATAAATAATAACATAAAAACATATGACAATGTTCTTGATACATATATAGCGTGAAAACGTTCGTAATATTTCGAATTAAAACGATAACTTTATAATGGGTACGAAAAAATGGGTAACTATTTTTTTAAATCATTATAGTACCTCTGGATGTCAAAATATTGTTCAATAATGTCAGTATTCGGAGCGATACTATCATTATCCTTTGGTTTACATTTGGGCTGATATTTATAATTGGGAAATAGTTGTTTGTGCCGTCTATCAGCCTCTTTGGCCAAAACTTTGAAAAAATTTTTCACATTTGGAGGTTGTCGACTCCATTCAAGTTTGGCATTCTCCGAAATCATTTTTGTATTTAATTTGTCTGGTTTATTGTGATTTCGAAGGCGCATTCTCATGTTATAATCTTTTCTGAATAAAAGAAAGGAATTTTGAGGCCTCGGAGTTGGACCTTTGCGACTTGGTGCCAACAAAAGATCTAAGGATATAACAAGACGATAAGGTGGGTTCGCGATTTGCTGCGCGAAGTTAGAATCATGGTCGTTCTGAAGTGTTAGAAAAGAAAGGAATGATAAGGTGTCGTGAATGAAATGAAATTGCGTCATGAAAAGGAATAGATAAATTCTGAAGATTAAAGATAGTAACGTTAAGATATCTATTTAACCAAGATATTTCGAGATTTACAAATAAATAATACGGATATCAGGTATTTTATTGCGATATTTGATGTTTGCCTGCTCTCGGTCGATGGCAAGATTCATCCTTATCTCCTTTTATATTAAAATTTTCTTTAACAACGCGGGCACGGTAAGTGGTCTTAATACGTGAACGGTACAACTGTGAAATTTTAAGTTATACTGTCCCGGAAATAAAAAACCACATATAAAACAACTATTTATTTCATTAATGCGAAATGATGTCAGTTAATCATTACTTCATACGTATGAACTTTCTAAATTCATCATTCAGCAAGTCAAAATAAGAGTGAATAAGAACGATTAAGAGTGAATAAGAGCTAATAAGAGTGAATATTTGGATCTTAATAACATAATTGTAACCTATATTTCCGTTTTCTTTAAAGATAAATGGAAGTAATTTCCCGCTTATCCGACATTAAAGGAATGGAACATAATTTCCGTGCATACAGTAAGAACGGTTTTGATGAACAGATTTGAATAAATTTAAAAACTTTATATTAATTTTTTAAAAAAACTTCTGGGGAACAAGTTAATAAATTCCGACATCACGTCTGCATAATCTTGAACGTTTATGAATATCATAATATTGCAAATATTCTTAAATCTTGATGGTATCATGAATTGCAGAAATAAGAATGATATTACCATTTGACGTTTATCATTACTAATAAAGTAAGTGCACTTATCGCTACTTAAAACAGTATAAATTTGAAGCATCCATTTAATTCCGAGCATCAGATTATCATCGGCCGTGATTGTTTAACCTTTATATGTTTTTCCGAAATCCAGCATTCATGTATGTGTGCATGCATAAATCAAATCATGGTTTAACTTTGATCAACTATTTTGTAAAATAAGGAGCTGCATTACAGATTGTCAAATGTAAACCAGATCACTTACCGAACTAAAAAAAAACAATAAAATAAAATAAAAATAAAAATAAATAACATTGTAACAAAGAATTCAATACACATATAATTTGTATATATGTGTATAATGGATTTACACTACGTGAATAACTTGAAACATTAATTTATTACACCAGCCATGTATTTTACCACCAACTTTAAAATCAGACATTTGCTTTATTAATAGCATATATTGTCAATTCTTTCCTTTTAGGATGAGGCAATTTGATATCTACCTTAATTTTATCACTTATTATTACGTACGTACGTAGGGCTCGGTTTTTTTGAAACGACTACAATAAATCAGATTATTTAATCAGAATTACGGAAGCAGCTATTCAACAGTCCGAATCATGAAGTTACATATAATTTCATCTGCTTGATTTTTTATCTACTTTTGAACACAATATGTTTTTATATACAAGTGTAAACATAATTAAATATTTTTAAACATGGAAATTAGAAAGGGTTTCAAATCAAATATATACAACTTTGTTTATATGTATATTAAGTATTTTGATTAATTTTATTGGTAAATACAGTATTTATATAGAAATAAATTGGCTAATCAAATAAAGGCTTTCTACGCGGTTGGTGGTAGGCCACTGCACAGCCTGCGCATTTTTCACTGCATGCTGTGCAGAATTTTTGAGAGATTGCGCAATGAGATCTTTAAAATTCTTGCTAGTTGACATAATTCTGGCCATCTTGCATAATGCCGCAGCCTGTGCAGTCCATCTCGCGCAGTGGATTCAAAAATGCTCGATCTGTCCATCCCTAGTGATGCTATCAAAGGAAGAAGTTCGTCAGATTGGCTAATTTTTATTGATCTACATATGATCACCCGTGATAATAAACCAATCAAATAAAATATTTATCGTTTTAAGAAACGAAAGAAACTTCATATAAAGAAGCTTATAAATTATAAATACAAAAGAATTAATTAATCTCATACAAGTAAAGCATAGATAGACATACGTAAAATAGGGTAAGAGCGGTATTTATTATTAATACAATATTAATCTATAAACCGAAATTTATTACGATTGACAAACCCAAACACATTGAAGAACCGAACATATTCAAGTATTAAACCCGAACTTTCCTTTATTATAAGCTTATTTCTATTCAAACTAACTAATAGTCAGTAATAGAAGTTTATTTAAATCTAACATAACAAGGCAATCTTGAACAAAAACGCTTCCAGTTACCTCATTCCACAGTATAGTTTGATATGGTCCAATAAACGTTAGGTATATTTTGTCTCCTAAGTAAAGTTTTTTATTTTTTTTTAGTTTTGGGATTCTTTTGCACAGTGAACGAAGGCGCTTTTCTAAAACTATTAATGATATTTGCGGTGATTTTTTGTTAGTGAAACGTCACGTTCTCAAAAAGTACATTAAAAATATAAATAAGTTACCCGGACAATTGATTTACATCAGCCAATCAAACAAACTTCTTCCTATGAGTGATGCTAGGGTTCTAAGTCCAATTTACCGACCCATTTTTCAATTTCCTTATTTAGAAGGGTGCTAAAACGAAGCAATTGAAATTAGGGTTAGGGTTGTTCAGAGGTTAGAGCTTAAGCAAGAGTTATAGGTAAAATTGCACTACTGACATTTTTAGTGCCCAAGAGAAATTTAGAATTGAGTTGTTTGTTCTTCGTAAAATTTACGATTTGATTGGCTAGTTTATGTAGAACACCCAATTTGATTGGTTAATTTATGTAGATCATCCAAATAAGGAAATTTGAAAATGGGTTTGGTCAGGTGCTATCATGTGATTTTTTAAGATTGGTTAGTTAACGCACACGCCTTTATACGACTCATGTTTAGAGAAGTTTGCTTTGTTAATTTTTTCGCTAAGTCAAATATATTTAACAACGAAATAATTATATAAATAATATACGAGAAGTTCATCTTATAAGCAAAGTTGTAGACCTTTTGTATTATATAATAATATAATATACGCAGAAATTCATCTTAAACAAAGTACTCCTCGATTGTAGATCTTTTTGAATTATTTGGTATAATAACTGTTGGCGTTTTATTGAATATAGAGACAGTCTTAATTTTATTTTTCACTTTTGAAATAAAAAAACTAAACCGTATAAATGCAATTGTAAATAATTGACTAATCAAAAAAAAAGTTACCCAGTATTCACCGATCCGGAGCTCGGAAGAAAGTATTTCAATTATAAATCTTTTAACAAAATTTGACAACAAGGATTGACGATCAAACTAATTTAAATACGTTAAGATATTAAGTCGGGATTTTAGACGGAGAAGTCATCTGGTCCGTCCGATGGCAAAGCCACTGAAATTTATGCATGAAATTAATTTGTGCGTTCATGCTGCGTTAAAAATTCCTTCGCTATTATGGAATAAATCCGTATGATAGTTTTATGAGAACGGTGAACAAAGAAAAAAAATCAAACAAAATATATGCATTATCAAAAAATTGAAAAATTGGCAAAGAAGGCTTTAATTATGTATCTTACAAGTTAGAGTCGAATGCATGTTCATATTAAAGAATTAATTGTTAAAAGTACCAATACAGCAATTAATTATTTTGTTGTCGAATTATAGGATTTTTTACTACACTGATATTATCATTTTCTCTATAAATAAACACCTCATTTTTCGCAACGCCCAAAAAAACGGGTCAATTACAGTATGCAAAATGTCTATGTCTAAAATAGTTTTCGTAAATCCGTCACGTTCCCCTGGATCTATCCAAACGGATCCTGAAATTTTACTAAAAGAAATAATGAAAAATCCACCCTATACACTCACTCTATCGTTAGAAGAACTTCTTGCTCCACGGGAGCAAAAAAATAAAAAAAACCACCCCGGGCGCAAAATAAGTTTATTTTGTTCCGGAAGGACTATAATGCACGTGCAAGGAAAGAATCAATTACAACGCGAAAATTTTCTAGAGAAGCAAGTGAAGCTTGGGATTCTCAATCGGCAGAAGTGAGGCAATTTTTTACCATTTTAGCAGAAGTTGCCAATAAAAAACATAAAACAACATATCCAGATTATGTATATAACCCAAGAAAAAACAAATATACACAAGCAACCTTTGAAGAGATCTCCTCATCCGATGAAGATAAAGATTCTGATGATATTAAAGATCCCGAAGAAGTTATAGATGCTGAAGTTAAAGATGCCGAATTTAAAGATGAAATTGAGGTGTTGTTTGATAAGTATATCGATTGTACTCACTGCTATTAATTAAATTACAAAAAAAAAAATGGAAATACTGTAAATAAGTAGGTATAAACAAACGTAATAAACTTATTAGACATAGATTAGCAAATTCGGATTTTATATTTTATTCGATGTAGAAAGTTCCGTTCGTGTTTTTATTGACGGATTTTATATTTTATTCGATGTAAAAAGTTCCGTTCGTTTTTTTTGTATTAGAAAATTTAAATTTTATCCGAGCATAAAATTTTTATCGCTTTTTTTTTTGTTAGTACGATTCGTTATCGCTTGGTAGCATATTTGTAGGCACTATTTTTCGTTTTTCGCTTTCCTTATTTCGTTCATGTTATTCGTTTGTTTATCTATTAATAATTATTAACAAAGACGTTCGTTATTACGTAATAAAAAAATCGGCTTTTCGAATGATAATGACATGTTAATCATGCTGTAAATTATTTTAGTAGAATTTTCGACAAAAATCACTGTGTGGTCACGTGACCAATGTCTCGAGCGCATCAACTTTTATAGTTTTATAGAAGCAACATTTTAATTGCCTGGTAATTCTTGTAGAGCTTATTACAATGAACAATGCTACTGGTCAGATTTTCAAACCTTTACTTATGACAAGTTGAAAGTTTTAAATTTCGCGTTATGCCAGGATTATACATTATTAATAAAATATTTTCAAATCGGTTAAACTTTTATGCAGATTTTTTTAACACTGATAGGTGACTTTGTGGAGATAACTGTTCTATAAAATTACTAGCCAGTTTTAAACGTTTTTATTTGAAAAATTATGAAGTCACGTGATCTAAGTATAGGTTTCCAGTACTATAATAAGAAATCGCAATGACTTTTTTTATAATTCCTTTAATATTTTATTGTCGATTGGCTGACGGCCAAAATGGTTATGTGATATCATCAGCGTAACCCATTATAGCTTTTATACGTTCCAGGCAGAATCCAAATGAAAACCCGGAGATCTAAAAATAGATCATTCATGAATTTCATAAGTGATCTATTTTTAGATTTCCGGGTTTTCATTCGGCGACATTCATATGCAATACGTACGTAAGTATGCCGCAGGCGAATTTAGTTTATAGTGAAAATAATAATATAAATAATACGTATATCCAATAAAATGTATGATTGTTTATTATGAACCCCAAAATAATAAAATTGAATAGTTCAAAAATTATGAGTTGTATAAGAATCAGTCACTGGTAAAAAAAATTATATTGTAACTAAATAATATATATCTGTATTTAAATATATTTACTAGTAAATATATTTAAATACAGATATTACCCAGTAATTAAATTATAATTTGTACTATATTTACAAGGTATTATTTAGTTAAAATAATTTTTAACCAGTGAGTTCGAATGAGTCAGAATCGAGTAGGTAATTTAATAATTGGGGTTATTCGGGAAATTAGAATTGTTTGGTGATATTTGGTTAGGGGCCATTGTGCCCTTTTTTGGGATCTTGTATCCAAACTCTAATTTTCGCGAGTGATACAACCCTAAAGAGGAAAAGCCAATCAGCGAGTTCAATTTTTGATGATTTATTTTCGGGTGCATCTATTTACCTCCGCCCGATTTGGAAATTATGCTTCAATCCATATGGAATTTTTACCAACGGTCAGTCAGTATGTAACCTTAAAATTCAAAAAAAACAAACGTTTTCCAAAATCGTTTGCATCTTGAAAATTTGACCATAAACCCAAATTCCTTGCAAAATTTTGGTATAAATGCCATTTTCATAAACCATCCTTCCACTAGCCCTAACCTTAACGCCAATTTTTTTAGAATTTATATGTCAAATACGAAATAATATAAACAGTATGATCATTTCCAAATTAGTTGGGCACATAAAAATTCATGTACCGTATAGCACTGCATAGTATCCCCCTGGAATAGCATCCCCCTTTTTTTGATAAGCGATTTGTCGCCCAATTTTCATAATTAATAGTAAAATCTTCTCATTGGGTTTGCTTTTCTAATAGCAAGGTATATATTGATCAGTAACAATTATTTGTATTATCATCCAATCTCCCAATATTTGGGGTATTATTCAATCTAAGGCGGCTTTCTTGATAGTACCCGGGGTACTATACGCAGCGCTACAATATACGGTAGTACACTTAGAGTTCGGGGCACGGGTAGGGATGGCAACGGCTGGCTATTTTCGGCTTAGCCGACCGGCTATCTCGTGATCCAGCGATCCAAATTGAATGATTTTGGTACCATTCGATTCGCCTCATTGAGACGAATTGAATGGTACTAAAAACATCAAATCTGGATCACTGGATCACGAGATAGCCGGTCGGCTAAGCCGAAAATAGCCAGCCGTTGCCATCCCTAGGCACGGGTAAAAAATTGTGCATGCCCTTAGGGGATCCGGTTCATTTCACCAAAAATCAATTACCGACAGTACGATTCACCAACATTCAATTCACCGACATGTTTATTTCGCCGATAGTACAATTCATCGACATGTTTTTTTTCAAAAATTCTACTAACCTTAACTCTAATTCTAGCCTGACCTTAACGACAATGACTTTGTCGATAAAATGACTGTCAGTGAATCGTACTGTCGGTGAAATGAACTTGTCACTGAATTGAATGTTGGTGAATTGTACTGTCGGTGAACTGATTGTCGGTGAAATGAACGGAACCGCCCTTGGGTCGAAGCATGCCTCTTATGCCCATGGGTAGGGCTGTTAAAAAGCTTGTCGGACCACCCTTCACACAAACTTTTTAGGACTGACTCAAGCCTTTTCCGGACAAAGTCCCATATACATGTCTTTGTTCTAGAAGGGCTTGCATGTGACTGGTTAATTTACATCTAGATTGATTTGACCAAAATACAGTACTGATTATTATTATTACATGTACAGACTCGACTCAAGGACTGAGTCCTAATCGAAGTCCTTATTTACGGAGTCAGGATCGAAAGAATCAGACTTTTAACAGCCCTACCCATGGCATGCCTTTTGTAGATCATATGGAGTGCTCCGTATTAAAAGGGCCCATTTCTACAATTTTTTGAAAAATGAATTTTTGTTAGATTCATATAAATTTTGACATGCTTGACATTTTTCAATTATCAATGAAAGTCAATTTGCATAATGAAAAATAGAGATAACGATAATGTAGAAGAAAAATTACACGATACAGTCTAAGGCTAGTCACCTGTTATCTTTAACCAATCAAAATCATAAAATTTGACTAATCCTGGATCAGTCTGAAATCAAAACAAATAATTAAACTCAATTATCTCAAAATGAAGTATATGTAAAAATGGGCCCTTTTAATATGGAACACACCATATCAGTCAGGGAATATATCACCTAGAGTAATAAATTATAATAAACTATAGTATAATAAAAATATATGAACTTACTATAAACTTTAAGCCCCATATTATTTTCAATTTACAAATTAAATTATTTTCAAATTTTGGAGTTAAGCATATCAAAAATAATAGATGAAGATTATTTAGAATGTTTTTTTAAAATTCTGTAAAAATTGCATATTTTCTTAATGAAATTTTGTAAAAATAAAACTTTTTTTAATTTTAAAATAGGGTGTGGCAACTTAGAGTAGTGGTTAAGTTGTCACCCCCAAGTGGCAGGTCTAGAGTTCGAATCCCACCAGAGACGTTTTTAGAAAAATAGAGCTATGTATTGATAACAATTATTCAATGATCAGTTGGGTATATTACCTATAATCTTGGTACTACCATTTCAAAATAGAAGCTCTTGTATGATCTAAATCCAAGGAACCAGAATAATTGAAACCCGTTTGGCAAGACCCGAGTAAAGAGGTAGTGAAGATCTTTAATGATACTGCGGAATAGTCAGAAACTGGAGACTGAAGAACCAGACAAAAATTCTGAAGCAAGAAGGGTCCACCAACCTGGCTAGTAGAATCGCACCAGAGGAAAGTTTCTATGCTACGGAATTAGAAACCAAGAGAAGTAAAACTGAAAGGTACTTAAAGCCTAGGTACAACAACCTATTCGGGCTAACTGGTTTGGTAGTTGAGAAGAGATCAGTATAAAGACTAGCTTGATGTGGGTATTGAGATTAGAACGAACCTTGCAAAGATACCAGATACTGGAATTGTCCAGTTTAATAGTTTGTCCTAACTGCTAGTGGTAGTTTCGGCTACTGCAGAAAGTATTCGTAGCCTAATCTGGAAGTGCATGGAATATAGAAAGATTAGGGGGTATATACTACACCTTCTTTATGACAACCCGGTAGTATGAGAACCCTATTGGGTTATCTATAGAATTAGAGTTCAAGTAATATAGCAGATATCAATCTGGATGGCCTTCAATAAGAAATAGCACAAGGTTATAGATTGGTGTGATTGTGGTGGTAGTGCAGAACAAGGGACGTTAGAGGGTTTAAATAGGTAATCTTCTAGTTAGATTACAAATATAGTATATAGTGTAGAACCTTCGGGCAAACTACTTAAATTAGACGACCAAAAGTTGCATGTGTGGCTATATGTACTCTCACTAACCAAAAATGTACTATTAAATATATCTAATAAAAATCTACCCTTCCGCGACATTGCGAAGGTATAAAAAAAAAAAAAAGAATATATTGTAGCTTAGTACTTTCACTACTAAAAGTGAAATCTGATGTGTTTGTAAAATTTTAGCATATGGGTGCTGCTATGGAAAAATGAAACTTTGGGATTTCAGTTTTATCTTTATTATTTATCAAATTCAGCCTATGAACAATCTGATTATATATATTACTAATACTGTAATTGAGCTAAATATGGTAAATAATAAATGATAAAATTGAAATCTGAAGTATTATTTTACCTTGGCAGCATTTATATATATTTAGCACCAAAAGTACTGGATAGAGATTGATATACAACAAAATTTAATGTTTATTTATTTGGCATAATCATATAGAAACTTTATATAGAATTCTAATAACTATATTATTTATTTATTTAGCATAATTATATGAAAACTTTATATGAAATACTGATAATTATATTATTTGAGAATAGCTCTAATCAACAAAGTTTGAGAATTAATACAGTATATATTATATATTTTATTCTTATTTAATTTTTTTTTTAATTGTCAATTTATTTATAATCAATAAAATTTGTATTTTGACAAAGCGATTTATTGAATAACTAAACTAGCCAAGTAATTAGATTTGTGATTTAAGTTAAAAAATCTAAACCGCAGGCTATTTCAATCATCTTTCTAATAATCCAGTAATTTTTTTTTTTTTTTTTTTTTTTAAGGTGTCCTTTGGGACCGAGCTTTATTGATGTTTAACTGTTGACCACGTGGGTCTTACATTTAGTATTACAACAAGAGTACAACTAGCCACACGTACAACTTTTGGTTGCCTATTTAAGTAGTCCGCTCAAAAGTTCTACACTAGATGCCATGCCTATAATTTGACTAGAGGATTATCTATTTAAACCTTCTGATCGTACATACCCACCAATTATTCTAAACCAGATACCTTTATACCGAAGTGCCCCACTCACTTACCTGAGTTTGGTTACCCCGCTGGTTTCCCTAGGGTCCCCACAGGCGGCGTAGTGGCTGTCTCCCTAATTCTTCTATGTCCCACACATTTCCAAATTAGGTTCAGAGAACTTGTCTGCTATGGCTGAGACCAATACTAGCGGTCAGGGCTAACCATTAAACTGCACAATTCCTGGTTCCTCTGCCCTTGCAAGGTTCATTCCAATCCTGATACCTACATCTACCTTCTTTCCGATCCTTATACCGATCCCTCCCAAACTTCCAAACCAGTTAGCCTGGATAGGTTGGTATATCTAGACTTTAAATGTCCGATGGTTCCCTTCCTTTGGTTCTTAATTCCGCAGCATAGGACCTTTTTCTCTGGTGCGACTCCGGCAGCCAGGTTGGTGAACCCTTCTTGCCCCAGGGTTATTCGTCTGGTTCTTCGGTCTCCGGTTTCTTGGCTTCCGGCTTCTGCAGTATCATCAAAGATCTTCACTACTTCCTTGCTCGGGTCTTTCCAAATAGGTTTCAATTATTCTGGTTCCTTGGCTTTGTCTGTGTGATGTCACACAACTTCACCTGAAAGCTCCCATTCAAGATGGTGGTACCAAGATTACAGGTAGTACACCCAATTAATCGTCGAATAAATGTTACTGAAACAAATCTTATTTTTCAAAATCATCGCCAGTGGGATTTGAACTCTAGACCTGCC
>CAJVPZ010000581.1:0-18348 GCA_910592135.1 Racocetra fulgida | reverse complement strand
TTAACTTATGATTCTAGAATGTTCTATCTATCTAATCTATCTTTTTGTCTTTTTAGTTCACGTGGTATTTGTTGTTGTGTATTTTAGCACGTGTTTGCTGGTTAATTTCGGACGTGTCTTTGTTTTGTTTAGATTTATGTGTTTGTGTTACTTTAATAATCTGCGATTCCAAGTTACTGGCAATACCCACTTTTTCGAAGAAAAAATTTAAAAAAAAAAATTGTTTTCCTTCATTAACTTGTTTTCTGTAAGCACAACTTTGTCAAGACTTAAGATAACTATTGATTATTTTTGTTGCTCTTCTTGTTTTTTTAAAGCCTCTTGATGTGTTTCCTAGGTGGTTTACTCAGTTTTCGCAGTTGTTTTTCTCTGGTTGTTTGTGTTCGAGTGATTGTCAGGGAGAGTTGTGTTGAATTTTTTTGTATTTTATTGAACTTTATTTTATTGGGTTATTTGTAGTTAATATATATTTTATTAGACTTTATAATTATTTTATTAATATAGTTTTTCTCTTTTTTTAAATAATATAAAGTATTAGCTTTATATTATTAGAATTTAAAGTCATATATAGCTATTAACAGCCTGATTATTAGTACTTCTTCTTCTGATTATATCTTAAGATATTTCTAAGTTTAGTGGCTAATAATCCTTGTACAGAGCAAACAAATTTTTGTTATATCCAGCTAATACAAAAAGAACAGCCTCAGTTATTGATCTATTGCAAAATCTTTATAGTATCTTGGAGGCTATAAAATTTAAATTCCATTAAGCACTTATTTATTTATATTTTTATTAGACTTTTATTGACCTTTAATATAAATAAATCTAGTAATAGGATAGCGCTACAATTTTCTTAATGAACAAAAACTAATGACTTTATTATAACCAAAAACTATTTTACAACTTTTAAAACCTTCTACTTTTACTACTCTCTTTACCTCTATTATTATCATCTAAAACAAATACAGGCTAATCCACCCAATTTTCATCATCAAAATCCAAATCTAAAATCTCTTTTTCTCTAACAACTTTTCTTTCTTCCTTATTTTCTGTTCTAAATTAGCAATATTATTATTATTATTATTTTTTTTAATAATATTGCTATATTATGATAATACTTCTCTTTTTCATTTTCTTCACTTGAATTACGAATAGTTATAGAACTATCAGCTTCAATCTCTATTATATCCTTCATATTATCTTCTTCTCCAACCTCTTCTTTTTAATATTTTTCTTTATATTCTCCCTATAATTAAATTATATATTGTTTAATATTTATTAAATTAACTAGATAATATAATTATTTAATTATAAGGGGTGTGGCGACTTAGTGAAGTGGTCAAGTTGTCTCCCTCCAAGTAGTACATCCAGAGTTTAATTCCTATCAACAACGAAAAATCGAATTCTTCTATACATTGATGACTATTTTGGGTGTTGGGATGGAGATCCTGTAATGACAGTCAGACCAAATAGATGCAAGGGGTAATGATCGTCTAATAGACAGCTTATCTTGCAAGCCCTAATTAGTGTGATAGTACAAACTTGGAAGATCTTGAGACATTCATGTAATAGAGGAGTTATACGAAGAGATACAAACTGATAAAAGGTGTGTAAACCTATGATAAGTTACTGGGACCTGTGTAAATCTGTTGGACTTTGTCTTGAATAGGAATCCACTTGGCAAGTCCCGAGTAGAGAGATGGTACTACTTTCGATAATTCGGGAAAGTCTGAGAAGAGAACCAATAAGCTGTGGATCTGGATGAAGACTGGATATTTGGCGAGCACTATACCAACCAGGCTGCTGGAATCAACCAAAAGAAAAGAACACAGGCCGGTATCTGGGTTAAGCTAGTAAGAAAGTGGGTAATGTAACTTGTGGACCAAACTGGGCTATCTGGATTGGAAGTTTGGTGAAATAGTGGAAGAGTTCCTGATTGGATGAGTAAGGGCTGGGGTAGAGTGAATTCTATAAGGGTAGAAGTAGGTAATGGTAGTAGCTTCGGCTCACAAGTACTTGTTATTGTTCTAGGCATAAGTTACCGAAGTCTAGGTCAGCCTAAATGTAGGTATGGAAGGCTCTAGCAGGTTTATCTCGAGGTCAAAGGACTCCCTAAATGGTAGAGACCGCTTTAAAGCTTTAAGCCAGCATGTGAAAATAAGGTGGTACTAAGTATCATCACTTGGATATAAAAGGGTTAGTACATAGGCGCAGAGGGTTTAAATAGGTAACCCCCTAGTAGGGTGCAGATACAGCATCTAGTATAGAATCTGATGATAGGCAGACTACTTAAATAGGTGCTCAAAAGGCGCAAGTATGGCTAGTTGTACCCAACAAATATATACAGCTGTCAGGATATGTCTGACAGTTAAAAATACTACTGATATTTGAATAAAGATCAGCATAGCAAAGAGGTCACCTTAGAACCAAAAAAAAAAAAATAATAATTATTTAATTATCATAATATCTCCTGTATTTTTTGTTTCTAAAAATTTTTCTCATTAATTAAAATCTCTTTCTCTTTTTCTAAAACTATCTTCTCCTTCTCCAAAATATCCTTCTTTGTTATTTAATCATCTTTTCTTCGTCATCAAAACAAATTATCTTTTTCCATTTCTTTTTGCAACTCCTTTCTTAAAACCTTCTTTTCTTCTTTTAACTTTGTAATTTGCTTCTTCAAATGAATACCCTAATACCATTTTTGATTAACTGGCTCTTTTTCTTTCTTCTTTAACCACTCTTCATCTTTTACTCATTTATACAACTCCTTATATTTCTTCTTCTATTTACCACCTTTCTTGCTTATAAATGATCTCTCTTCTTCTCTTCTTTCTCTCATCAATTTCTCAAACATCTCTGATAAATATTTTCACTCACCTGACATTTTTGTTTCCATCTATCTTTATGATCCTCTATCACCTTAACCTTTTTATTCAATTGCTTATTCTCTTCTTCCAAATGTTTAATCTATACATTTTTTCTAATAATTAATTATTATTATTATTATTATTAGGGAAGGGACAAAAATCAGCTGATTTTTTAGGGGGGTAAAGGGTTTGTGATTCGATCAGGTCTTATAGTTTGTAGTTAAATTTAATTGGCTAATACTGTATTTGAATCAGGTGGGGGGTGGGGGGTATAGTCTCTTAATAACTTGAAATCACCTAATTTCTGTCTCTCCCCTTATTATTACTCTATATATTATATTATTTTTATCTGTTTCTTTTCTATAATTATAAACATTTTATCATTAATATTATTAATACTATTACTCTATTATTAATTTAATATTTATTTCTCTGGATGTCTATATAGTAATCTTTCTCGTTTATATTGTTTTTGATAAGTGTAGATCATATTGTAGATGTTGATATAGCTACTATTGCTAATGTGGATGTTAAATTATCTTGATATTTTATAAACTTTAACAAAAACTTAATAATAAATATTATACTTAACCTCTGCATTGTACTAACTTGATCATATGAAATTCTATACTTTAATTGAACATTTTACAAGAAATTAGAACTATCTTAAACAAGAAAATTTCAAAAATTAGACAATTACCTGTTGTAGTAAAGTGGTAATGTCGTGTGGCTGTTGTAGGATCATACGTTCGAATCCTGTTTATGAACTGCTCAATCTACCAACAGGTTATGGTGATAGTATAGGCAGTGATGTACGTTTTGACTGTCCAAAGGCTTTTTTGGCACTGTCCAATGTTCAAGTGTCCAAGTGTTCACAAGTGTCCAGAGCATGTCTAAGCTTTAATAATTAATAAATTTGTTTAAAAAATATATAATTATATATTTTTTTAGCTGCTAAACATATTTTACTTAGAAAATAATATAGGTTATCTTAATAAAATTTTGAGTAATTTTAATTTATTTAATTGTCCAAAATTGTCCAAAGTGTTCAAACTTACTGTCCACAACTGTCCTGTGACAACACTGAGTATAGGTACTACAGCAACTATTTGTTTTATACAGATAACAAATAGTTATATTAACAAATTTAATTAATAATACATTACAAATATTTCATTTTAGAAATATACAAATTTTCGGACAATATTATATTAACAAAAATTTAAATATTTTTGTTAACTTTTTATTAAACAATTTTATTTTAACAAAATTCAAATATTTTGTTAATCAACACTATTATCAACTTCTATTGAATTTTTATTCAAAAAACAGAACTTAAACTAGTTATTATCTATTTGTAATAATTTATTTATTATTATTTGTTATAACTTTCTGTATAACCTTATTTGTTAAAACTTTATTCGTTATATTTTTATTATTCGTTACAACTTTATAATTTTTCTTATTATAACTTTTTGATATAATTCTATTTATTTATAATCTTTTTTGTTACAATTTTATTATTATAACTTTATTGTTATAACTTTATTTATTATATTTTTATTCATTATAATTTTATTATTATACTTTATTATTATTTTACAAACTTATTTTGATATAATTTTATTATTTATTATAATTTTATTATTATTTCATTTATTAGATTTGAATTTATTTTTTATTAACTTAATAAATATTACAAATTTATTCATTATAATTTTATTATTTTACTTAAAATTATCTTTATTATTTATTACATTTATTACTATTAGAATTAGATTTCAAATTTATTTATTAATATTTACAAATATTATAGAAATAATTTCTATTTTGTTCATCTATATTTTGTTGCAACTCTTGTTCTTCACCTCCAAATTTGTGACTTGAACTCACAACCTATTCTATTCGACAAACAATTGCTGATATCTTGTTTCTTAAATATATTCTTTCTAAATTGCTTCAAAGAACCTGGGATTTGTGGCTACTGCTTGTGCTTTTAAATTTTGAACTTGGTTATTGAAAACAACCAAACAACTATAAACCGAGCTTCCTTTTCTTTTCCTAGACATTTAAAAACAAAACTTAATTAGCAACTACTTGTCTCTAAATATGTATACTAAAAATGATATTATAAAAAATATTGGCAAGGGCTTATCCCAAAAATACAACAAGCAAGGTCTATTATTTACAATACCAATGGAAATAAGTCCTTAACCTACTCGTACAAGAGACTACAAGTATTAAAAGTAAAAAGAGAAAAATATAAAGAGAAAATATCTACTTGGGCCGAATACACAGCGCACCAAAGTAGATAACCGGCTAAGCTCCCAAGTGTCTAAATTAGATGGGACTGAGCGCACAGTCTGAAAAGTGTATATATTTTTGAACAACTAATTAGAGGACAAGCAAAAAGTTTTTCAACAATAAAAGTTTTTAAATGACAAACTATTAATAAAAGAAACAGAAAAGTTAAAATATAGTGGTGATAAGAAAAAGTAAGCAAAAGAAAGAAGCTAAAAACCAAAAGTCGAATGAGAAAAAATTTTAGTTGAATGAAAAATGAAAACTGAGTAAATAAATAATAGAAAATTGTTATTGTTCTCAAAAAAGAAGTCAATAAACAACTAAATACAACAATTAACAGATACCAGATGATTATTGATTAGTAGAGATATAAATAGAACAAAGAAATTATCCACAAAGAAACAAAATAATATCGAATGAAATAGAACAAATTAGAATAATGTAGAAAAATTAATTTCCCAATAAAGAAACTCAGCATAAGGGAACAGAAAACAATTGATAAACTAATAAGCTCATATGATATTCACTATTTTTAGAAGAAGAAAATACAAGAAAATCAAACAGTAACACAATTTCGTGCAGAACACTTAATTAAATTTTTGGCATGTGATTAATTTCTGGGTACTAACATGTAATTTAAAAATACTATAGATTATTTTTTTAAATTTGCGAAGCAAATTTCTAAAGGCAGAAGAAGCTGTTACAGAGTAACTTTATAATATTATACTAATAGTTTTATAGAACAATACTTTATAATTTATAGTTTATATTTTAGATATAATTCTTGTTTTTTTTTTTTTTAATCTTCAAAGATAGATATAATTCTTGTTAAATTTGTATTGTATTAGAATTTATATTGTATTTAGAATAGTTAGAATATTAGAGTGTATGCCAGTGTGTGCTGTATAGCACTGTGTGCCATATGCCACTGTATGCTATATGCCACTGTGTGCCATATGCCACTGTGTGCTGTATACCACTATGTGCTATATGCTACTGTATGCTATATGCCAGTATATACCATTTGCTATATGATTGTACTGTATGCCAGTATATACCACCTGCCACATGGTTGTATGCTAGTGTATACTACTTGCCACATGGTTATATAATAGTATCTATTAATACAATACACATAGTTGTATGCTAGTGTATGTTAGTATACTCCACATAGTTGTATGCCACTATATGCCAACCTAATAGTTATTTAAAGGAAGGCTTTTCCTCCTTACTCCAACAGACGTTCTTAGAAATTCTTAGACATCTTTAGAGTAAAAAATGAATAGAAACTATTAAATACTCTTTGGAATATTATTTTCTAAATATTTCTATAATATTCTCTTCATTCTAATAACCTTGTAATGTTTTTATTGTTTCTAAAACAAGTAAATAAATCCTTCTGCTTAAACCTTCTCTCTTGCTTTTCTTAAATTCTTCTTTTAAAAATACTGCTATAACATTATAAAAAAAAAAAATTTTTGCCATTATGATCATATAAAAATTGATTTATGTATCCTCTATCTATAATGATCTAACCACTATTAGAACTAAAAAAATCTTCTTTACAACTTTATTTAGAAGTCCAACAAATCTTAACTTAATAAAAACTTTAACTTTTAAAAAATTAATTTTTTAATATAAATTTTTATATTATTGGTTAAAAATTAATATAATATTAAAACTAAAAATAGAAAATTTTGTATAACTATAGTAGAAATGGTAATTTATAATGGTGAAAATAGGGCTCCCTTATTTAATTTAAGAAAATATTAAATAGTGCACCTGTATATTTAGTACACCCCTCTTTGTAGAAATCTAATAAGTGTAATATTAGTTTAATATAAGAATTAAGGTTAAAACAGAGGTTGTTTTATTAGTAAAATTGTATAAAGAATATTTTTTATTAGTTATACAACAAGGCTACCCTAGTAAAATTTTGCATTATAAGCAAATAATTTAAATATACTATAATTTATGCAAGAGTTAGAGTTAGAGTTAGAGTTTTGGTTTGATTAGGCTTAAAATTGCATAACAAATATTTTTTATTAGTTATACAATAATGTTATCTTAATAAAATTTTGAGATACAGGGAGGTGCACCAAATACACAGTGCACCAGATAACAATGTCCTTTAATTTATATAAAAGAGGAATCTCTTTTAGTATAGGTGAGAATATACTGTATAAATTTTTTTTTTTTTTTTTAAATCTTCAAAGGTGAGGCCATGCCTCTATCTTTATTAAAATCTAATTAAACTTCTTTACAAATAAAAATAAAGAAATTACATTATTTAAACTTTATATCCAGACAGAGCCCTTGCTAATTCAAAAGTTATAGGAGTTATCTGCGACCTAAACCTATACTGTATAAATTATTACAAGATTATAATATATAAAACCTAACTAATTTGAGCTAATTTAAATTCTAACCTTAACCCTAACTCTAATAATATATAAAATTATCTAAATTAGTTCAAAATAGTTAATTTATATATATTATAATTGTATAATAATTATATATGCCTATCTATACTAAAGATTAACCAAAAAAAGATTTAATCCCAAATTTTTTTACAAGTTTTTAAATATTTTTAATTAATTTTGCATGGCCTAAGGGAACCATGGGTATTATGGCGCGGAGGGGTATTGTGGCGCACTTATGTTTTTCGATGATATCTTGCGATCCACTGATCTGAATCGAATAATTTTAGTACCATTCGATTCGTCTTAGCGAGACGAATCAAATGGTATAAAAATTGGATTAGTTGGATCGATAGACTACACGATAGATGTAAAATTCTAATAGAAATTCTATTAAAATCTGTAATGTTTATCAAACTAACCCAAAAAATCGATTACACGTGATTAGAACATCCAATAAGAAATGCGATAATTATTCGCACCTATTTCATGTATAATGAGTTATTTTTGGGAAGGGGTAAACTATAAAATTTAAAAAATACTGAGTAAAATTTATTGATTTATATTAAAATTCACCTTGGCACTAATCGTGTTTGCTATATATCCTTTTGTGAAATAAACAAAAAGATTCATTTTTTAAATACGACTTTTTTTGCTCGCGAACAATTGATTTTATAAGCGCGTAATTACTTAAACAATTGCCTTAAACTTATGCAGTATACCATTTTAGCAAATTACTAGAATTGCTTTAGTACGAATATGAAATCTGCTATTTTTATAGCAAACTAGGCCATTAATAGAGACGAACGAAATTGTGGTTTTAAATAAAAAATCAAATCACGATTGTTTTGCTTCATATACTCTTTTTGTTCTATATAATTATGATCATAATCATTTATTCTTGTAATCATAATCACAATTTTTTTTATATGCGATTATAATTTTATGTCATACAATTAAAATCAATTAAAATTGTCATAAAATTAATTAATAGCGAAATAATTGCAATTAATTGCAATTACCGTAAAATCCGGACACGTGTACCCCGGGTATTTCCATTACTCAATTTTGTACCCGGGATACCTCTATATGGGGGGTACGCCGTATTGAGACAATATGTTTTACTATATCTACCTGGGATGATATATATAGTATGTATAATACCTATGTACCCAGGTATAAGTCACCAACTGGCCCTTAAAACTGCTAGGGGTACACGTCATGGGGAGGTATACGTGTCCGGATTTTACGGTAAATCAATTTTATCATTACATTACTCTAGTTTGACGCAATAACTTAATAGAATCTTGGCAAATATATGATACGTAGTCTAATTACATAAAAATCCAATTGTGGCTGCGTCACAATCAATTAATTGAGTTCGAAAATTGCAATTAATTGCCCATACAATCAATTATTCAGTAGGCCTAATATATAAAGTAAAACAATCACGATCATAATTGCAATTAAAACAAACGCAATAATAATTTTAAATAAAGAATCAATCGCAATCATGATCAAGAATGCAACAAATAAAATTATAATCTTATACATTCAAGTACGAAATATATAAATGCCCTAAATTTGTGATTAAAAAAAAAAAGGTAAATTAATAAAATTAATAAAATCAAATCAAATCGAAAAAAAAAACACAAAATGAGCTCCAAAATTGCATTCAAACCCAAAGCCAAAGTTACACCTAAATCCAAAAATGCGTCTAAATCCAAAAATACATCTAAATCCAAAATCATCAAAACCGTAGTCAAACAGAAATCAAAACCTCAACAAAATCGAACTGCACATATACATGCTATTGAGTCTGCTCTTAAGGCTCTTGCTAGCCCTGGAAAACTTAGTACTCGGGAAGCTGCATTAAGATACGGGGTTGCTGAAACGACTTTAAGACATGCTAAAAAAAATGGCTTGCCTAACCGTTCCGGCCCTTCAACAATTTTAAGTACCCATGAAGAAGAACAGTTAGTAGGCTATTGTTTGAATATGCAAAGATTAGGGTTTGGTCTTACACGATCTGGTGTAAACCACTACATGATGAATATTGTAGGAAGTAACAACCGTGATCATCCTTTTAAAAATAGTGGACCTGGTGAGGCCTGGTGGATGCGTTTTATGAGAGATCATTCTGAGTTGTCTTTTCGTACGCCTCAGGCCTTGTCGGAGGCACGTGCACAGAGAGCAAATCCAATTATTATTAAAGATCACTTCGATAAACTTCATAAAATAATCGAAGAACATTCACTTACTGCGGACCGAATCTGGAATATGAACAAAACCGGTTTTGTCATATCCCCCAAGATACAAAAGATCATTGCTAAAAAAGGCTCTCGACAAATCCACAAAGTTTCACATGGAAACTCCCACGACCATATTTCTGTCGCCCCGACAATTTCGGCTGCTGGCAGCTATATACCGCCCTTAATTATTTATAAGGGCATTCGTGCAATTTCCAATTTGTTAGATGGTGCCCCAGGCTGGCACTGTTATAGGCTTTACCGATTCGGGGTATATGCGAGAAGATTTATTTCAAATGTACATTGAACATTTCATCAATTTTATTCCTCCAAGTCGTCCAGTTCTTCTAATGCTTGACGGTCATAAGAGCCATATAAACTATATGTGTGTTAATTTTTGTTATGAAAACGGAATTTTGTTATATGCGCTCCCACCACATACGACGCACATTCTCCAACCTTCTGAGCTTCCTTTTTCTAAGCTCAAAACCGAATACAGTAAAGCTTGCGCCAAGCTTCACAATGAAACTGGCGAGCTAGTTACAAAACGCACATTTGCTAAAATGTTAGGACCAGCATTCATAAGTACTTACACTCCTGAAGCAATTATTAATGCTTATAAAGTTATGGGAGTTTGGCCTTTGAATCCTAATGCAATTAGTCCAGATCGTCTTGCTCCCTCTCTATCTACAGAACGAATCGATATGTCATCTTCATCCCAACAAACTGATCAAGAGTTATCTTCAAATACCATACCAAATTTTCAACAAATTCATATATCATCGTCTCAACCAGTTCATATATCATCATCTCAACCGATTCATATATCGTCATCTCAACCAATTTATCACTCCTCTATGCCGTCTTTCCAGTCAGGTTATCATTTCACTCAAGCCAGTACTGCAAGAGAGAACGAATTATTAAAAATGGAAATCGATTCTTTAAAAAAAGAAAACATGGTATTAAAAGAGGAACTCGAGACATTTAAAAATCCCGATACCTGCTCACTAAAATTGGCTCTTAAGTATCCTACCTCCCGAGTTCCAACACAAGCCAATGAATCAGAGCCCCAACAATCAAAGAAAAGAAAGACTTTCCCATTCACTCGACTTCTTACTAACAAAGAATCTCTACAAATGTTAAAAGAAGCAGACGAGTCAGCAAGAAGCAAAGTAGAAAGTGCAAAACGAAGAAAAGAAGAGGCAGCCCAGAAAAAAGCCGATAGAGAAGTTAAAAAAGCCCAAAAAAAGGCTGAAATGGAGAAAAAAAAAAGAAGAACGTTTACAACGTTCTCGTAAAAAAAAAGATCATCTCATGTAGATATGGATATTACTAGTACTGTTCCGTTTATGATATTTTAATATGTAAAATATCAATAAAGTAATTCATGCAGTATGTAAATCTTAACCTGCACGGTGCGCCATAATACCCTCAACCCGAAAAAAACATAACAATTTTTTGACGATTTTTGAACGTTCAGTGTACTAAATTTTTTTAAAAAGTGCAAGCTTTTTTTTTTATCATTAGTTAGTAAATCGAATGTATTTTATTTTAGTAAATATTGGGAATAAAATATGCTTTTTTCGAAAATTTTTACTATTAGCAATCGTTGAGTGCGCCATAATACCCATGGTTCCCTTATATTATATAAGATAATCTTTTTTTAAAAAAAATATAATAATTTTTTTGTATAAATTTTATAAATTTATATATAAAATTTAGTATATAATACACGATCTGCGCGACAAATCGTGTGACTGATAATATGCATGTAATGTTGCATTAAATTGGTATTTTAGCCAATAAGATTTTAACATAATGTGAATCAAGAACGATACTTAATGGATGGTCAGCATTTACTATATGTCGTTTTAGCCCTGTCTCTATTCCACTTCAAAATACCTGTTTACGATTACAAACAATGCCAGCTAGTAATGAAAGCAAGTATATAAAAGAAGTATGGGCCGAGAATCTAGAGGAGGAAATGGCGGTTCTTCGTGATCTAGTGGAACAGTACCCTTACCTTGCGATGGTACAAGGTTTTTCACGCATTTTAACTATTCTATTTAATTTTTCGTGTGGTTAACCCCACGCGATCTCATCTTGTATACTTGTTCAAAGCGAACGCGCAATAAATCGGTTGGGTTGAAACTTTGAATTTTTGCCCATTAGGATACGGAATTCCCAGGAGTGGTGGCCAGACCGATTGGCAACTTTCGGACAAGCTCAGATTACCATTACCAAACACTCAGATGCAATGTAGATTTGTTAAAAATTATCCAGTTGGGGATTACATTTGCAGATGAGAACGGCTGTTTACCGCAGGATACTTGTACATGGCAATTTAATTTTAGGTTCAATTTGGCGTAAGTGTTTTTGACGTTGAAATATGTTTATATATTTTTTTTTGTTTAAGAAAAGTATAAATTCGTATTTTCATTTTCATTATTTAATGCACTAGAGATGACATGTATGCTCAAGATTCCATTGATTTATTGACAAAGTCTGGCATCGATTTCAAAAGGCATGAAGATTACGGCATAGACGTAGAACAGTTTGGTGAATTGTTGATCAGTTCAGGATTCGTATTGCTGGATGATGTCAAGTGGATATCTTTTCATAGGTGAGCTTCAATAAATGTACTTTATTCTAGCCTAAAAAGCTTTGAAATACAATGTATTTTTTCTTCTTTTTTTTTTCTCTTGAGGTTTAATTTTACCATTCGACCGTTTTCGTTGTTTTTTTCATTGGTAATAATTTATGGTGATAAAAAAAAATTGATTATAGTGGCTACGATTTTGGATACTTGTTAAAAGTACTCACATGCTCTCCTCTGCCGGCCGAAGAATCGAAATTTTTTGATCAGTTAAAAATGTATTTTCCATGTATATATGACATAAAGTACCTCATGAAAAGTATCAAGAATTTGAAGGGCGGTTTGCAAGATATTGCTGATGATTTACAGGTCTGTTATCTTGTATTTTACTTAATTCATTTTACGAACATATTTTGTCATCCAATTTTTTGTTGGTTGAATTAGGTTTCTCGAATTGGTCCTCAACATCAAGCTGGTAGTGATAGTCTTTTGACAGCGACTACATTCTTTAAGATGCGTCAGAGATTTTTCGATGATAAGATTGACGATCAAAAATACTTGTACGTTGACTTTTATTATCCATTTCAATGTTTTTTTTTTTTTTGTTTTGTTTAATAATCTTCTCTAACTTTTTATTTTTTCACTGGATTTTGTTTGATTGATAAATTATGTAAGGGGTTATCTTTACGGTCTAGGAAGTGGTATATCCACACCAAATGTAGCAAATTTGACGATTGGAACTCCGACAATTCCCAATAACGCTACCATTGTCAACAGTGCTTCATCATCAGACAATAATGGTTCATCACCCGTATCAACCAATATCCCTTTATCATCGACCTCTACAGCTTCAACTCCGAACTCTAATTCTGCGATTACAAATGGCAAAATAAACTCATTACCTCGTGAGGTTAATACTGTCAATAGTAATAGTAGTTCTACTAACACAAACACTAATGGTACCACAACACCAATAAACAGCAATTAAAAAAATTTATTTTATATATATATATAAAAAGGTCTTTGCTTAATATAACGTGTTTTGGTTTTTACTTTGTGATGGGGGTGTTATTGTGTCAAATGATGCTTTTTTATGCATAGTTAGATTCACCATTTAGAAATACTATGCTATTATATAAAACTTTTTTGTAATAGTGTTAATAGAGTATTTTGTAAAAACAAAAAAAAATAAATAAATAATTATTTTATCTTGTGTAAAAAAAAATTATTTTAACAAATTGGTATAACTTTTTATAAAGCTAATATTGTAAGTTATTTATTATATGGGCTTAGTTTTGAAAAAAGGGACCAAATTAAAAGATTTGTGGAAAGTTGTTTTTTTTTTTTTTTTTAATCTTCAAAGGTGAGGCCATGCCTCTGTCTTTATTAAAATTCAACTAAACTTCTTTACAAATTATAAGAAAGAAATGGAAAGTTAATTGTCTTATAAATAAACCAGCGATTACAGATGACTAGTTGCTTAAGATCATTCACAAACCTGCGGTTATGCCTGGATAAACCAAGTGTTTTTCATATTATTCTATAATAAAATAGAATCAAAAAATTTTAGATCTTTAAAAGGATCTTTTTTTTTTCTAGCAAAAAAATAAAGGTTTATCTAGTTATTTAAGAATTATTATTCATCACCATGACGATGCATCACCAGAGTGCAGTTTAAGGAGGCGACCAATCAAATTGCAGATTTTATATAATAAAATATATCTTTTTAAACAGCATAGCGGAAGTTCATTTTGATTGGTTATTAAAATACCCCGAAAAAATTGTCAATTATTCTACTTTTGTTCTTGTAAAGTTTACTCAAACCCAAATACTTTTTTTCAAATCTACCTGGTATTTTTCACTTTTAGTACTTCTTATCAAACTACTAATTTAGATAGCCCAGAATGAATACCAGTTCTCTATATACATACTGTATTACTAAAATAGATTTTTGAAAAAACTTTATTTTTTTAGTTAAAACCTAGTTTTTTTAATAATACAATTATTATATTGTTATTATATAATTTTTATATTATTATTTTAGAGTTATAAATAATAATACAAATATAATATAGTTATAATACTATATAATATACAGTAATTTAGAAAATTTAATTTTATATATAGTTATAGAACAGTTGTAAATAGCAAGTTTGAATACTTTGAACAATTTTGGCCAATTAAATAAATTAAAATTATTCAAAATTTTATTAAGATAACCTACAATATATTAGTTTCTATATAAGTAAAATACAGTATGTTTAATACTTAAAAAAATATATAATTATATGTTATAGATTAAAACGAAATCTAATCAAAATAAAATTTTTCTGTTTTTTAAAGAAAATTTAAAATTTTTTAGAGACTATTTTTTGAGGTTCTTTTTAGCATTAGGAGTAGAGTTTAAGGTTAAATTTATTAATAAATGAGTATATGTGGGTTTTATAGGCTCTAAAAGTGAGCATAAGAGGTTCCTAGTTTCATTTGATCAGATTTCATTTTAATCTGTAACATTATATATTTTTAAAAATTTTCATTTTTCACATATGCCATATACAGTAATACATTCTATAAGATCTAATATAATGTAAAATCAAAATAATAAATTAATTTATTAATTTATAATTAGAGTAGGATGTTTTAGTAAAGAGATTTTAATCCAAAATTTTGAAAAGAAATTTTTGTTAAAGCATAAAAAATGATTTCATAGCCAAAATTTTATATTACTGTATAGCTGATTTTTGAAAAAAAACCAAAACTTCAATTTTATATTACATCTAATTCTGCATTCTAATTAGTTGATCAGGAGGTGACAATATATCACTATAGTAATAAATTATAAAATCTTATTTTTTAAACAAATTTATTTTTTTTTCTTAAATAATTCTGTATAACTTTATTTAGAACAAATTGTTTCTACTACAAGTAAATCTAATTATACTATTTCAACTAAAAATTAAAACTTATTTCTGATACTCTATATTAATTGTTTAAATAAAGATCATTAATAAAGTTTTTAAGAGATAAGTTTGGCTAGAGTTTGGGATTTGGGATGCCCAATCCCAAACTATATTAGTTTGATATTTTGTCAACATGTATAGATTCAGAGTTTGCAAACAGACTGGTCCAGTTTGGTAGATTTTTTGTAGCTTAGCTTATTATGTGAGTAACAAATCTGCTTATATAATAAGCTAAGCTACAAAAAAACCAACCAGACTAGACCAGACTATTTACAAACTTCAGACTAAACTTTAAACTAAATAAATATATTCAGATTTGAAATAGAGATTGAATCTAAGTAAAAATTGTTGATAAATGATTATAATAAATTACCTGGATAACACAGATAATTAATAATACCTGAGTAGAGATTTTCTCAATAGGTTCAACCTCTAACTTGAACTAGTCTGCAAATTTCAAACCAGATTCAGACCAGACTTATAATTAAGTTTGAGTCTGGTCTGAAGTTCGAAATAGCAAAATTTAAAGTCTGAATCAGTTTGATCTTGAAACAAACCCGAACCAGACCGAATCCAGACCAAATCTAGAAGCACTAATATATATTTAAAAAATAATTAAATCAAAACACTTTCATATTTTATCAAATATAAAAATGTTTTAATTGATAATTCTCCAGTGAACTGAAAAATTATCATAATAAAATGCAATTCAGTTTTATATATAAATCTCTTAAGATAAAAATGTAGTGTTAATCCAAGAAAAACTTTTTTTCTTATTAAGTAAGCTTATCAAGATGCATCTAATAGTAGTAAAAACATTAAAATTGGCTTAGTGGTTCTTGAAAAATCTTTAAAAATGTTTTGCCAACTATATAAAATCTTCTTTAAAAAAATCAATTTTCTTTAAAGAAATTTTATATGTTAGCAAAATGTTTTTTAAAGATTTTTCAAAAACTACTAAGCTAATTTTAATGTTTTTACTATCATTAAATGTGTTTTGATAAGCTTTACAACTTTTGTTAGAAGCTCAAAGATAATTTACTTAGTAAAAAAAAAGTTTTTCGTGAACAAATACTATATTTCTTTAAAAAATCTTCATATTTCCATCTATATAATTTACTTATAGAACCACATTGCATTACACTATAAAAATTAAGAATTCTTCAGTTCATTGAAGAATCATCTATTAATTTAGTTATTAGATTATATAATTTATTGCAGTATATTATAATACACCTCCTGATTAATTAATTAAAATATAAAATTAGATAGAATATTACACAATCAGAAAAATTTAAAACAAGCATTTGTTTTGCCAAAAATCGTTTATAACTCAATTTTTATATATACAACTACCTTTTGGATTCTAACAAAAAAATTTTTGTAAGATTTTACTATAAGCGCATCTTTTATATCTACTCTAACCTTACTTAATGCTAATTCTAATTATATAAAAAACTATTGTTTTAATTTTATATTATATTTAATCTTATAGGATATATTACAATGCATCTATGCTAAATGATTAAATCTTTAGTTATTTTATTTTTATTAATATTAAATTGATTCATCTTTATATTTTTAAAATTGTCAATAAAGTATTATTAGGTTTTTACTTTTTTATCACTGTTTTTAAAATGGTTGAAAATGGCAAATAAATTTTTTTTTAGTATATACTCGTATATTTATACATTTGATTACCTTAGTATGTTGATTGTAATTCAGAAAAAATTATATAAAACTAAATATTGATCTTTATTTAATATGTTAAGGTAATTAAGTATATAAGTATACAAATATACATCAAAAAAAAAATTATTTTCTATTTTCAAGCATTTCAAAAATAGTAATAAATTATTATTAAATGGTATTGGCATTAATTTTTAAATTTTTTTTAGAATAATCATTATATAATTAGTCAGTTCTTTTAATTTATATTAGATAGAATCACACATTTTTAGATTTTTAAAATTTTTATTATTTTCTTTAAAATTTTTATTAAACAGAATCTTATTTTTAGCATTTACTTTAAAATTTTTGTTAGCTTAAGTTATATACAGTATTATTAATTTTTACTTTCTTTAAATTCTTGTTAAATTAATTATATATATATTTTTTTTTATTTTTTTTTACCTTTGCAATGGCGCGAATAGGCAAATTTTTATTAGGTATTTAGTAGCATATTCTTGGTTATCTATTCTTTATCACTACTACAATTATGCTGGCCTATAATCTTGTGCTGCTTTATTAAAGACTACTCAGATTAATATATGTTGAATTACTTGTGTCTTAATTCTATAGATAACTCAGTAGGATTCATATACTACTGGATTGCTTTAGGGAGGGTGTAGTATATACTCTTCTAATCTTTCTATATCTTACACATTTTTAAATTAAGCTTTTCGGTAACTTATGCTAAGTTCGAGAACAAGTATTTGTAAGCCAATACTGCTAAAGTTACCTACTACTGCCTTTGTTAAGTTTATCCAAACCCTGATACCTACTTTACAGACTCTCTTTCATACTTCCAGAAATCTAAACTCTCAATCTAATAGCCCGAAAGAGCAAAACTCTTTCTCTGATTGTTTGTTGGTCTGGTTAGTATAGTGCCTTGCTAAACACCTTGGTTTCATCTGGTTTTCTAATATCTAGTTAATCATTCTTTACATAGTAATTGTCAAAGATCTGTACTACTTCTCTACTTAGGTCTTGCCAAGCAGGCTTCTGTATTTTGTCAATCTGCTGAATTTATTTGGTAGCTTCACTTGGGTTTCATATAACTTATATATCACACTATATGTTTCACTAGAGTTTCTCAAAATCAAATCAAATCAAATATTTTTTTTTTTTTTTTTTTTTTGAATTTTCTGTATATATGATAAGATTAGTTTCAGATTTGTATTAAGATGATATTATTTTTAAACTATCTATTATATCTTGTATTACCAGCTA